>JACEGR010002080.1:0-141322 GCA_014170235.1 Listronotus bonariensis | reverse complement strand
CTTTTGTGTCTATGGCTAAACTGCTTACATATCATATTAGGTAAAGCTAACAACCTTACGTGTAACACTTATTTTAACAATAAGCTTATGGTAGCATTTTTATTATTTATCATTAAGGTTCATTTACTTATTACATACTACCACACCTTTCCTACTAAAAAATAAAAAAACTATGTTACAAACATTGTTTTTTTTTGTATATACTATAACTTATCTCTATTATAACTAACATTATAACCATATTTAGTCTAATTAACTACTATAATATCGTTTAAGTCTATTTTTATGCACTTCTACATTTTTACCGTCAATGTTTAAAATAAGATTTACACCGTTTTCCTTAACAATCGTATACGGTCCTTTAAACAAAGTGTCCATTTTATTCACTTTACTATTATTTTGTAGCAACACTTTTTCACCTGGCTTAAAACTAATTTCTTTACAGTTTTTATCAAAATTTTCTTTTCGTTTGCATTTTGCTTCTAATATATTAGCTCTTGCATCATTCCAAGCTTTCTGCAGTCTATACTAAATTTCTAATGGATAATTGTCAAAACTATACACGGGATCTATGCCGTTTTTAACATTACTTGGAATTATACAAGGCTTTCCAAAGACAAGTTCAAATGGCGTATATTTCGTACTTGTATTTACGCTGTTATTATACGAAAAAGACCAAAAAGGAACCCAAGCACTCCAATTATTAAAGCTCTCTGAAACTTGCATTCTAAGATATGCTGATAAATGTTTATGAGAATTCTCTAAAGCTCCTAAAGTTTCGTGATGATAGGCGGTGGAATTTATTTGATTAATTTTCAATAACTTAGAAGTTTCTTTAAAGACGTTTGACAAAAATTCAGTTCCCTGGTCGGTGATAATGTCCCGTGGAATACCATAACGCAATATAAACTCTTCTACGAAAGCCTTAGCTACAGTTAATGTTTCTTTATCTGGTAGTGGATAACATTCCACAAATTTGGAAAGATCGCATTGAATTGTCAAAATGTATTTGTTATTTTGCACGTCTTCAGGTAACGGACCTACTAAATCTAGAAAAACTCTTTCGAAAGCCGAAGTAGCTGTTGTAGTGATTGTCATTGGTTGTTTAATCATATTTGCATGTTTATACCTTTGACAGTCATCACATCGTTTAACAAAAGCTGCTACGTCTTTCTCCAAGTTGGGCCAAAAATAGTTTTTCTAATATTTTTACACATTTGAGTTATACCTGCATGTCCACCTGTAGGTAGCATGTGATAGTCATTTATAATTAATTGTTTTAATTCATCATTATCAACGCGTTGTTTATCTTTTATGACTAAAATTTTTAGTGCACTATTTTTGAAAATATTTTTCTGTTTTCTTAAGTCATTTAAAAATTTTTCTGAACGTTCATTTCTTAAAATAACGATTTCCGGAATATTATTTTCATTGCAAAATTTTTCCAGATGTCCCAACGAGGTACCTAAGTCATACGTTGGTCGACTATCCTGGATTATATAAATAATTTGCAAATCGACGTCGTATACTAGATTATTATTATTTAGTATATTTTTCTTTTTATTACTAGCAAGCTTATTTTTTAAATCAAAGTATTCTGTCCACGAGATTGGGCGTAGTTCTATTAAATTAGCCGGACGTTTAAGTAACTCTACTATAACTGGTTGATCAGGCCTATTATTTATAGAATCACTTTTCACTTCTAAACAATTTTCTTGTTTTTATATTGTGCTCGTGTCATTACATTCATAATCCCATTTACTTTATCATTCATACTTTTTAACTCATCAACATTTATACACACACGCGATAGAGCATCTGAAGTTACATTCTCAGAACCTGGCACATAATAAACAGAAAATTGGTATTCTTCTAGAATTAATCTAAACTTGGTTAGTCGACTAGATGGATTAGTCATATTAAATAAATATATTAATGGTTTGTGGTCAGTTAATATTTTAAACTTTTTGCCAAATAAGTATGGACGAAAATGTTTTACCGCCCACACTATCGCTAAAAGTTCTTTTCTATTGTACAATAATTTTTCTCAGCACTGTTTAGTGACCTTGATGCAAACGCTACGGGTTTGTCATTGGAATTTGACAAAATCGCTCCCAATGCAAATCCGCTAGCATCGGTACGTAAAATAAATTCATGTTTTGGTGAAAAATTGGGATACTGTAAAATAGGTGGGTTAACAAGATAATTTTTTAATTTCTCAAATGATTCCTGACATTCTTTTGACCAATTAAAGGCAACACCTTTCTTAGCTAATCTATTTAACGGATATGCAATTTCAGCAAAATTTTTTATAAATTTACGGTAGTAATTAGCAAACGCTACAAAACGTTTTGTTTCGTCTCCGCTTTTAGGCGTCGGATATTGCATAACAGCCTTGGTTTTTCAGGATCTGCTAATATACCTTCAGAAGATATTAGGTGACCTAAATATAAAATTTCTTTTTCAAAAATTCGCACTTTTTGGGATTAAGTTTTAAATTTGTAGCTCTAAGTCTGTGCATTACTTTAATTAAATTTTGATTATGATTTTGAAGGGAATTTCCAAAAATGCAAAGGTCATCTAAATAGACAAAACAAGCGTCATTTAACCCGGACATCGCTATAGTCATGAGTCTTGAAAAAGTGCTAGGACTGATTTTTAAACCCATTGGTAACCGTTTCATTTGAAATTGACCTTGATTTGTTGTAAAGGATGTCAAAGGCCAACTACTTTCTTCAAGTTCTAATTGATAATAAGATTGGGCTAAATCCAAATGTGAATAATAAATAGAACCCGAAAGAGAGTCCAAAATGTCAGTAACATTTGGCAGGGGCCATTTTCATCCTGAATTTGCCTATTCAATAATCTGTAATCTATAACAACTCTGTGTCTTTTCTCACCGTTTGAATAAGCTTTTTTGGAACTAACAGTAGTGGCGAAGAATACTCCGAAATCGATGGTTCAATTATATCTTCTTTTAACATTTTCTTAATTTGTTTTTCCAACTCTTGCTTTTGAGAGTGAGGTAACCTATACGGCTTAACATATACGGGAGATGAATTTTCTTTTAACCGAATTTTTGTTTATAAATATTGGTTACTGTTAAGGGGTCATTGTCTTAATGAAAAATATCTGCAAACTTAGCACATATTTTATCGATTGAAAGTTTTTTTCCTTATTGAGTGACTTTGTGTTAATTAAACTTAAAATTTTTTCCACACGTTCAACAGATATGTTAGTTTTTCAAATTTGCATAGATCATACTCTTGTAATTTTTGTACCGTGAGATGATAATTTTTAAGTTTAATTTCCTTTTTGGTAACATTTAAAAATCGAACTGGTATTTTTTCTCTTTTGCATTAACTATCATACTCGCTACTAATACTCCCTCACACAATTCATCATTCATAACAAGCCATTCACCCTCTAACTTTGTGTCAATATATTTAATTATTTCACATCTCAGGGGAACAAAAATGCAATTTTCGTTCTTTGATTCCAACGGAATACATATTTTCCTATCGTTAACCCATAAAGAAAAGTAAAATTTTCATAATTAATTGTAGAATTAAATTTTTCAAAAAATCCGATCCTAAAACTCCTTGCATATTGCTATCAAAGCTCTCTATAACATTAAATTGGTGAGTAATATTTATGCCGTTTATCGTAAAAGAAATATTTGCTGATCCTAGCGAAACTGTAGACCCAGAGATTCCTATTATTTTTGTCTTTTTGTTTCGTCAACGTTAGCTAAATTATTCAATGCATTTGAAAAAATACAACTTAAGCTTGCTCCTGTATCACACAAAAATAATAAGTCTCTTGACCCACATTTTACTCGAATATTATTTAATCCATTTATGCTATTTAAAAATCCTATGTTTTCATTTAAATTGTTAGGCACGAAAAAATAAGTCACCTCTAGGTTCATCGCTACTTGCATTTTCTGCACCTTTAGCAACATATACGCGGCCATTACTATTCCTCGAACTGGTAAATTTTCGGCCTTGTGGTCTCCTAGAAAAATTTCTGCCTCGACCTTGGCTCCGGTTCATAGCTCGCTGGTTGTTTTGATTTTGATAATTATTACTGCTTACATAGTAATTATTATTTCCGCGATTAACGTGCCTTAAACCTTGTCTACCCCTAAAAGGATTATTAAATCCTATTAATGTTATTATTGCCACGACAATTTTGTGTACGACCACGCGTATAAAATAAATTCGTCGAAGGGACACTCGAAAAATTTGCAAGCTCTTCATCTTTCGCTCCCGCTATAGCGTCTTTTAAATTGTCATAATTTCTAGCTTTTATTATTGTTTTTAAATTATTGTCTCGTAAGCCATTCGCAAAAGCATTTATAGCGTGTTTTTCATTTGCCGACCTAAGAATTTGTAAAGAATTTTGATTATCAGCTTGAGAAATGGTTAAATCAATCATTAATTTTTCTATATTACGCGCATAATCATCGATACTTTTGTGACCTTGTTTAGAGTTAAATAATTGGGTTGCTAGGGCAGCTGATGATTTTTCGTAAGAAGATGTTTTTTCATATCACAAATTAACTCTGCAATGGTGTTATAAGTTGGTTCCAAGCGCATTTTAGCATTTTGCGTTAATTTAACTTTAAGAACATATTTAATAAGAATAGCTTTATCCTCATTATTTAACATTTCGCTATACAGCTCAATTGCATCAATTAGCTGTTTGGTGGAATCTTCCGATCCATCCATGTTAGGTAATGTGGATGCTGCTGTTTTCATATCAAATGTATTTGCCATTTTTACCGTTGGACTTTCACCTATAACACTTATGCCTTGAACCACTTCCGTAGGGTTTTGTATATTTAGTTTTGCTACGTTAGCAATCTCTACTCTTCCTAACAATACTTCCTTACACTCATTAATATTTAAAGATATTTCCTTAAAATTTTCGCTAGCTAAATTAAGTACATCTTTATGGTGCTCAGCTTTGGTAAAATTGATTTTAGCTCATTAAATTTATCATCAAGTTTCTTTAACTCATTTAAAAATGTGTTAAGGCGCTCAAGATTTCCTCTACGTTTTTGAGGCTCTTTTCTAATATTTCTTCTTAAGTTTAAAATAGTCCCTAATAATTCCTTAAATTCGCTAACCATTGAAACATTTTAAAACAAAGAGGAAAAGAAAAAATATAGATATATATAATATATAACTAAATTAATAAACTGTTTTTCATCTTACTGCTTATAGACCATCCTACTAGAATCCATAACTAACTCCATCATGTTTATCCAATTAACACCTAAACACTAAAATTCACTATTTCACTACTAAGACACTACTACTCACTAACTTCTATACTAAGTTCACTAAACTAGCTCTTGGCTTGCGTAATTTTGCGTCTAATTTTAAGTTCTAGGGTCTTCTTTGCACGACGACAGCAGTACCAAAAATAAAAACAAGTAAAACTGTACCGCCGACCAACTCCAAAGCTTCCATTGTCGACACATTGCCATTGCCATTACTTCCATCAGCGGTAACGCCGCCGCTATTTCCACTCTGTGCTATAATAACTTCTTCCTTGGATTGTGTTTTACCCATTTTATTATTTGAACTTTCTTTTAGGGAACACTTAAGTCTTCTTAGATGGAACCAATTACTCTGTCATGGCATTGTAACTTGCTAACTTAAGCACGAACGGCTGGCAGGATCGCCATATGATATTCTTAACTGGGTCTGTTTTTAGAATTAGGTTCGGGTTGGACGTACTCAAATTAAACACATCTTTTCTACCTAAAATCCAAAACTATATTCACCTTAATTAATGTTGAACAACCTTTTTGTGTCTATGGCTAAACTGCTTACATATCATATTAGGTAAAGCTAACAACCTTACGTGTAACACTTATTTTAACAATAAGCTTATGGTAGCATTTTTATTATTTATCATTAAGGTTCATTTACTTATTACATACTACCACAGTTGGACTGTTTAAAAAATTAATTATTAACCAAAAGCCAAATTCATATCTTCTATCTATGTTTTTAACCGACTTAAGGAGAAGGTTATAACATATTATTATATGTTCGTCACCTATGTTTCTTTATGTATGTACATCGATTGCTCCGTCAATTGTGGATTGATAAAAAAATATATTCGAAAAGTACACTTCCGCAGTGATCACATAGAAGGCCAAAGATCCCAGGATCGCGAGAGAGAAAGGTGCTAGACTTATTTTGCCACAAAGCTGACTTTGGGTTTCCGGCAAAGCTGACTTTAGTAATTATGCTCTGATATTAATTTACAGTGTGAATTGCAAGGTAAAATTGAAATTGTTTTGGTTTTTGACCACACGTCTAAAACGGGTGGTAACTGTCACACTAAAACATTCCCCTCTGGGGGCAAAACACGCTGGAAACCGCTCGCGCATTACTTCAACGTGCTCGCCGGTCTTTCGTTACGTTTATCTTCTCGGCACAGGTTTATGTTGGACATATTATAATATCTCATATATTTTCTTAAAATATCGCCGTTAAGTACACAATTTGTTTTGCTAGGCAGGTGTCGCAAGTAAGAATCACGTTGGTTGGATCAATCTTTCTTCCCTTTCTTTCGTTTCAATTATCTCCCTGATGGTTTTATAGGAATAGGGTCCACATTTCTTCACTTTCAAGAAGACAGTCCATCATACTGTTGCGGTTAAAAATTTGGCCCGTGTGGTTTAAGAAACGCCTTCTTATTTCCTTTCCACCTTTTGCACTCAAACAGTGTATGTGGCGCATCATCTTCTTTGTCTTTGCAGTATGGGCATCTACTGGTGTCTGATCTTTTAAATTTGTACTGGTATTTCCTAAAGCATCCGTGAGCAGATAACGCCTGTGTGATAAAGTAATCTACCTCACCATAGCTTCGACTTGTCCATCTTTCGATGGTGGGAATTAATAGGTAAGTCCATCTACCATTTGTGCAATTGTCCCAGATTTCTTGCCATCTGCGCATAAGATTTTCCCTAGCAGTAGATTTATCTACTCCAATATATAACTCCCGTCTTTCCGAAATTTGAAAATCTATTGGAGCAATGCTGGATATGATTCCGACTGCTTCTGTAGATATGGTTCGGTAGGCGCTAGATACCCTTATCGTCATTTTTCTCTGGAGGCTTCTGAGTTTTCTAACGAGCAATTTGTTTTGGGTGGCTCTCATACCAGACTGGAGCACCATAAAGTATTTGTGAATGAACCACGTTTGAGTACAGTTTTCGCTTCGATGATCTGGGACCCCCTACATTTGGGATTAGTCTAGATAAGGCTGTGACTGTTTTTTCTGCTTTCTGGATAACCCTGTTCACGTGTTCAGCAAATCTTAGCTTGGTGTCTATCCAGACACCGAGGTACTTTACTGCCTTACTCAGATTGATTTTTACGCCCTGGACATTAAAAGATATTGGTCCTATCTTTCTTTTCCGGGTCAGCAGTGTAGCTTCAGTTTTTTCTGGTGCAATTTTTAGGTATCTGCTTTCCATCCAGTTTATCACTCTTTGAAGCCCGGCGTTTGCGTTGTTCATTAGGATCTCCTCGTTTCTAGCCACCACTACCATAGCTACGTCATCCGCAAAGCCGACTAGCTCTGTTCCGACTGGCATTTCCATTTCAAGAAGGTCGTCATATAGGATATTCCACAAAGTTGGACCAAGGACTGATCCTTGTGGGACGCCGCTGGTTATTTTAAAGGTTTTACTTTTGCCATCAGTCTCAAGAAGTATATTTCTGTTCGAAAAGTATAAAGCTATAATACTTATTAGGCTCTCGTTAATCTTTCTGCTTCGTAGTTTGTTTAAGATTAGCTGCCACGATGCGCTGTTGAAAGCATTTTTTACATCGATGGTAATCATAGCACAAAGCCTACGGTGTGCGTGTGTATATTGTTCCTCTCTTCTGGCTATGGCGATGACCCTATTAATTGCATCCACAGCTTGTCGGCCTTTTCTAAAGCCATACTGTCTATCTGACAAGCCTCCGGTACGGTGCAGTTCATCTCGTAGCTTACCAAGTATTAGGTGCTCGTATAGTTTGCCCTCTACATCTAATAAACATATTGGCCTGTATGAGGAAGCACTGTCTAGCGGTTTGTCTCCCTTTCTTAGAAGAAGTAGTTTAGCTTTCTTCCATTCTGTTGGAAACTCAGCACGACTAGCCAGTTCATTCAAGACGGATAACACATATTCTGGTTTGTTCTCTGCTAAAGCTCTGACTATTTCAGCTGGTATATGCCCGGGTTCCGGTGCTTTGTTTGTTTTGAGTTTACTACTCGCCGCTTTAAGTTCTTCGATAGAGAAAATTGGGAAGACAGGGCCATTTTCACATTTGAAAGTCACTAGTTCGTGGGTTGGGAATAGATGGTCAGCTACATTTTCGATGGTTTGTATGGTAAAATTGATCTTTGGAGGGTATCCGAGAAGGCCCTTCATTACAATCTTGTATCCGTCGCCCAAGATATTGTTATCTACATCATCGCAAATCTTTTTACCAGTGTTGTTTTTTCGACTTCCTGATAGCTTTCCTAAGGATTTTTCTACTGTCTTGATAGTCTGCCCAGAGTGCTTGGAATATTTTAGGCTGGTCTCTCCTAGAGCTTCTGGTATAAAGCCTTCTTTTTTGTACGCAGGTCTTACGAAGTTCTGCGATATCGTCATTCCACCAGTATACCGGCCGGCGTGCTTCGATGGTCCTTTTCTTTGGCATTGATTTATCGCATAACTCTTTCAGCTTTTTGGAGAACCCGGAAACAGACGGTTTCTTAAAAACATTGGCTAATTGTTCCAAAGCAAATTTAGTTTTTGTTGATCCAGCTTTTTTGCATTCCAGCCCCTCTGCACGATTTTCTGTGTGCTGGAGTACCTGAGTATTTTGTTTAACTTCAAAGGATATATAGTTGTGGTCGTTCAAGGACTCGTCCTCCAACACCTCCCACTGGTTGATGTTCGTACTAAGATTTGATGTAGAAATGGTTAGGTCTAGAATGGAGCCATACACCCTTCCCTTTCAAAAGTCTGCTTTTCTCTCCTGCTTAAAATTACTAAGTCGTTTGATGCTATCCACTCCGTCATGACTTGGCCTCTTTTGTCACATATACGTGAACCCCACTCTGTGGATTTAGCATTAAAATCCCCTGCTATTATGGCATTTTCATTCTTGGACAAGATAAGTATGTTTATTTCATATAGAGTTCTTTCCAGTTTCTCGATTTCGTCGTTTCCTGAGGAGTAACAGCTGTATATTGTAAAGTATCCAGTTTGTAAATAAGTAAAACCGGGTCCTTTTCCTTGTCCACAAACAGTAACGGCAGGGTCCAAGATTTTAATTGCAGTGTCTATATCGTCGTCGTACACCCAGTATTTTCTACCCCTAATTGCGATTTTATTTGGCTCGCTGATGATCAATATGCCCGCCTCAATTCTTCCCGCCGTCTCTAGTGCCAAGTCCTGTGCCCAGCGGCTTCTATTGGTGTTTATTTGAAGAATTTTAATCTTGTTCATTGCTTTTGTTTATTTTGGCTTTGCACTTGCGACTATCAGACTGGTGCTCTTCTTGTTTGCAGAAGACGCAGAATGAGCTACTACGACACTGGGATGCCCTATGCCCTTCTTGGCCACATCTTAGACACAGCTGTTCTCTGTTTATTCCTGTGCACTGACCTCGATTATGTCCATATTCCCAGCATTTAAAGCATTGTGATTCAGGTTTTCTTTCCAGAATCTTGCAGTTTGCCTAACCGATTTTTATGGTTTCCTTCTGGATTAACATGTTCGCGTCAGATTCCTTCATTTTTACAGTAATGTTCTGGGTACCACTATAAGCAGGTCGTAGTGCTCTTACCTCAAACGCTTCCGGTTTTTTTCCGATTATTTTGGAGACAGCTTTTTCACTTCTTCCGCAGTGGTGACTTCGTTCATGCCTTTAATATGAAGTATCTTTGTGTTGGTAAGAAGAGTCGCTCTGGCTTTGGTACTCTTTCTTTAATTCATTTTCTAGAATTTTTGCTTTGTCCAGGCCGTTTCTCACAGTCAGTATTAGTTCGTTATTTCTTGTCTTTTTTATGGTCGCGATGTCGACTCCTATTTCGCTAGGGTTTATTGAAGATTTGATTTTCTTTAGCATCTCCGAGTAGCTCTTGTTTTGCATTCTCACAATGAGTGCATCCGATTTAGGGATTTTGGGACGCTCGGCGGTGTCATTTCGTGGCGGATCTAGTGTACTACTGATTTGCCCTCTTTTTTCAGCTTGGGATTTAACCTTTTTCTGGTCTGTTCTATATACCTCTAGTTATAATAGCTGTGTCGCTAAGTAAGTACTGAAGCATACGAATAATCAATATTCCTGTGATATCTTCAACTTCGGGGACTGAGACTTTGCGTGTTTGGTGAGCGATTAGTCGTGTTTTTATCGCTAATAGAGATTGAAAAAGTAGGTTGTCATCCTCGTTACTGGTTGTTGGGCTATCGCTGAGTATAGGACAGTGTATCCATCTAGTAATCTGGCTGTATTCTCCCTTGTCATCAGGAAATCTCAAGGTGTGCGATATGACGGCCACTTCCCCTTTTTTGTTTTGTCTTCTAAGAATGTTTTTACTTCCAAACTTTTCTATTGCATTTTCTATTATCTTATGCTTGGATTGGAGTCTTGAATTAATCTATCTATCTATCTATCTATCTATCTATCTATCTATCTATTCATATCTATTCATCTATCTATCTATCTATCTCATCTATCTATCTATTCATTCATCTATCTATCTATCTATCTATCTATCTATCTATCTATCTATCTATCTATCTATCTATCATCTATTATCTATTCATCTATCTATCTATCTATCATCTTTCATCTATCTATCTATCTATATCTATCTATCTATCTCATCTATCTATCTATTCTATCTATCCATCTATCTATCTCATCTATCTATCTATCATCCATCTATCTATCTATCTATCTATCTATCTATCTATCTATCCATCTATCCACTCTATCTATCTATCTAATCTATCTCATCTATCTCGCTATCTAATTCATCTATTCATCTCATCTCATCTATCTATCTATCTATCTATCTATTTATCTATTCATCTATCTATCTATCTATCTATGTAACGGAATCTTTGAGCCTAATTTTTTACCAACTTCCAGCGATTCAATTTCTTTGAAACTTTGCACACGTATCAAGGACCGATGACAATGCAATAATTTAAAAACAGTATCCCGTTATCCTGATTAGGACCGCCAGGATAAATAAATTCCTTTACAGATCCTCTGTGTCTCTTGACAAAATGGCGAAGGAATTTTTTAGTGAATAAACTGGAGCATTTATTTTTAAAAACTAATTGATATATCGAACTAAAAAATGAAAAATAAATAATAGTTTAAAAAAACTAAAAAAACACGCTTTTATATGCAACCAGACTAAAAATTAGAAAATAATTTTTCATTACAAAGAGTTTGTCACTTCAGAATAAAAGCGTGGGGTGCTTAATATATTAAATGTTATAATTATTCTATTTGCAAATATCTATGAGGGAAAAGTTATGAAAAAATAGTAAAATGCACCCCACGCTTTACTCTGAGTGACAAACTCTTTGTAATGAAAAATTATTTTCTAATTTTTAGTTCGGTTTTTATATAAAAGCGTGTTTTTAGTTTTAAACTATTATTTATTTATCTTTTAGCTTTTATTAACTTGGGTTGTAACTATCTATCTATCTATCAATCTATCCATCTGGCTGCCTATGTAACGGAATCTTTGAGCCTAATTTTAACCAACTTCCAGCTATTCGATTTCTTTGAAACTTTGCACACGTATTAAGGACCCATGACAATGCAATAATCTGCAAACAGTATCCCTTTATCTTTTTTTAATCGCCAGGAAAAAAATTCCATTATATTATAAAAACAACACCTAGGATGCCATCTGTTGGAAAAATTTCAAACTTTGCTATTAAATGAGGAAGAAATTTTTTAGTGGATTCACAAAGTGTTGACAACGGTCCAAACATTTCCTGGAGTGCCATCTGTTGGCAAAATTTGAAACTTTGCTACTTAATGAAGAAGAAATTTTTAGTGAGTTGCAATCTTTTGCAAATTTTAAAATTTGCTACCATTGTCATTTCATAGGGGGCTGGTTATTTTCTTTTTGCTGCTTAATTAATTAGTATGTTCTAATTTACTGTTATATTAAGAATTTTGTGCAATATAACGAACTAAAAAATGAAAAATAATTAATAGTTTAAAAAAACTAAAAAAACACGCTTTTATATGCAACCGAACTAAAAATTAAAAAATAATTTTTCATTAAAAAAATATTTTCACTTCATAGTAAAAAGCGTGGGGTGCATTTTTACTATTTTTCATAACTTTTCCATCATAGATATTGGCAAAATATAATAATTATAACATTTAATATATTAAGCACCCCACGCTTTTTACTATGAAGTGAAAATATTTTTTTAATGAAAAATTATTTTTAATTTTTAGTTCGGTTGCATATAAAGCGTGTTTTTTAGTTTTTTTAAACTATTAATTATTAAATATCTTAATAATAATAATATGACAAAAGGTTAACGTTATTTATTGTAGTAACATTTTAAATTTTGTTTTAAACCTCTCTGTAATATGTTCTGAAATCTAAATGTGTAATGATATGTAAATATCCAATTTTTCTCTCTCAGCTGAATTTTTTTTTATATTATTAATTTACCCCACCATAATACTTTATTACTCCCTTTTTTTGCTTTTTATCACTATAGGTTAGCGGCCACTTTATCAACAAATTTGTATGCCATTCTTAGAAGTTGTTGGACGGACATTCCTGCTCTGATATTGCGAAACCACGACATTGTTTTTTGGCCGATTCCTTTGTCTTCTTTTATTTTGCTCAACTTACACCTTTCCACAAAAATGAATCAAAAGTATTGGACCCAGATATGTGATATATGCTAAATTCTAACCTTTAAATATCGGAATATAAAAATCAGAAATTTTTTTCCTGATCTTAAAAAGTGATGGTGGCTTAAACATGCAAAATACGTTTTTATTTATGTTCTGAACTTAAATCAAGGGTAAATTTTGCTTTAGCATCCACCAATATATAGTACTTTGAAGCGTTGCAATTTCTGATTTTATATTCCGATATTTTAAGGTTAGGAATTTAGCATATATCACATATCTGTCCAATACTTTTGTTTCATTTTGTAGAATGGTGTAAGTTGAGGCAAGATAAAGGAAGACAAAAGGAATCGGCCAAAAAACAATGTCGTGGTTTCGCAATATCAGAGCAGGAGAATGTCCGTCCAACAACTTCTAAGAATGGCATAAAAACATTGTTAAAAAATTGGCCGCTAACCTATAGTGATAAAAAGCACTAAAAAAGGGGTAAATAAAGTATTATGGTGGCTAAATTAATAATATAAAATTCAGCTAGAGAAAAATTGGACATTTACATATCATTACACATTTAGAGTTCAGAACATATTACAGAGAGGTTTAAAAACAAAATTTAAAATGTTACTACAATAAATAACGTAAACGCTTTTGTCAATATTATTATTAGAATATTTAATAATTAATAGTTTAAAAAACTAAAAACACGCTTTTATATGCAACCGAACTAAAAATTAAAAAATAATTTTTCATTAAAAATATTTTCACTTCATAGTAAAAGCGTGGGGTGCTTAATATATTAAATGTTATAATTATTATATTTGCCAATATCTATGATGGAAAAGCTATGAAAAAATAGTAAAATGCACCCCACGCTTTTTACTATGAAGTGAAAATATTTTTTTTAATGAAAAATTATTTTTTAATTTTTAGTTCGGTTGCATATAAAAGCGTGTTTTTTTTAGTTTTTTTAAACTATTAATTATTTTTCATTTTTTTAGTTCGTTATATTGCACAAAATTCTTAATATAACAGTAAATTAGGAACATACTATTTAATTAAGCAGCAAAAAGAAAATAACCAGCCCCCCTATGAAATGACAATGAGTAGCAAATTTTAAAATTTGCAAAAGATTGCAACTCACTAAAAGAATTTCTTCTTCATTAAGTAGCAAAGTTTCAAATTTTGCCAACAGATGGCAATCCAGGCAATGTTTGGACCGCTGCCAACATTTTGTGAATCCACTAAAAAATTTCTTCTTCATTTAATAGCAAAGTTTGAAATTTTTTCCAACAGATGGCATCCTAGGTGTTGTTTTTATAATATAATGGATTTTTTTTTCCTGGCGATTGAAAAAAGATAAAGGGATACTGTTTGCAGATTATTGGCATTGTCATGGGTCCTTAATACGTGTGCAAAGTTTCAAAGAAATCGAATAGCTGGAAGTTGGTTAAAATTAGGCTCAAAGATTCCGTTACATAGGCAGCCAGATAGATAGTTACAACCCAAGTTAATAAAAGTAGTTAAAATAATAAAATGTAAGAAAATACTGGAAAAATAATGTTTGTTTAAATCACTATAACAAATGAATTTATTCCCTTTGCATTGTAAGGCCGGTCGCACACATACTACTTTCTAGTCCTACTATCGGACACGATTCTCAGATAAGAATATCTAATGGTCAACTGAATGTATGTAGGTTGTTATGCATACATCCGTTCCGATATCGGATCGGACGTCACGTCACGTCAAACATATCATAAATTATAAACCTTTGGACAAAGATCTTTCGATTAGAAAGTTTGATGTGTGCGACCGGGTTAAATAATACTGAATGTATATGGTTTTCAATCTATTTTTGCCTTTAAACACGAATCTGTCGAAGTTTGAGCAGCAGGAATGTTTACTTAACTTAAAAACCTTACTTAAAGGACTTTTCCAAATATTTTTTGTCTTTAAAACATCTTTTATAAGGCTTATTAAACAATTAAACAAAAACTAACTTAAAAAAAATAACTTAAATATAAAAATAATCTATAAATAACATTTAAAAAATAAAAATAAGTGGGTTAATAACATAAATTATAAAAATATCTGGTTTATTTAGCTATTTTGCACATATGTTATTAATCGACTTTTAACTTTTACTGTAATTTATTTATTATTTTTAGATTTTTCCTTGAATTTTATGTACTTTTTTGAAGTCAAGAGATTTTTTTAATGTTATTCTTCTATTTTTACTTTATTAATAATATTATTTTTTTTTATCTTTGGACAAACCACGAAGGCTAAAAGCCTAAATACTAACGTACCGTGGGTGTCTCAAGCGAGGTAAGAGGGAGTTTGTTGACACGGGACTTAAATACTTGAAGATTTGGGGGAAAGGAAAGACCTCCGCGGGCAACAGGTTCCACAATCTAGAAACTCTAGGAACGAACAAAGTGGGAAGTTCGGGTGCCTGTCTAGTTGGACCGTATAGGGATGCATACGCGCAGAACCACGAGTTTCTCCGTTGGAAACCGTGAGTGGAAGAACTATACTGGACAATTCTTCAGAGCAGAAGCCATGGAAATACCTATAAAAAAGCGATAAATCCCCAACAGCCCGATGATGGGCAAGAGAGAGAATTATATTTAATCTACACCAGAAAACCACTTCTTGTACCTATTCCTCTTACGTAAGATTTTCACGTAGAGCGGTTATGCTGCCTCTAGTGTGTATATGATACTATGTACTTAATAGCGACAGTGCCGCCTCTAGTAGCTATATAATTTAAGTAGTTTAACTTATGCAACCCTAAATACTGACAAGGCTTAATTGGTGGGTCAATTCTCAGTTCTCGATTTCCCCAGCATCCCAGTATCACGAAGGTCTAAGACATAAGAATATGGGTTTATTTAAACTGAAACTAAACTACAATTTTTGGGTTTTACATTCTTATGTATTAGCATATTATTCCGAAACACCCTGTATTACCTTGGTAAAAATAATAAAATTTTGAAATAAATAATAATATTAAATTTTCTAAAACAACCAAATTTTTAGGAACCATTTTTGACTCCACAATGTCTTTTAAAAATCACGTTGATTATGTCTGCGCAAAATTTAATTCGGCGTTTTATGCAATCCTTAACTTAAAAATACACTGGACGAATCGGGATTGCTCTCTGTGTACTATTCACTGGCTTACAGCCATCTTTCGAATAATATTGTGTCCTGGGGAGGTAGTAATGCATCTGAGAGAGTCTTTGTGGCGCAAAAAGACTACTGAGGTTAATTTTTCATCTTAAACTGCGTGACAGCTGCAAACCAATATTTATCCAGAAAAGAATCCACACTTTGCCATGTGTGTTTATTTTTAAGTGCGTGACTTATGTAAATTCTAATGTGGGACTATTTAGGAGACTCGGAGAGTTAAATCATTACAGCACTAGAAACAGGACTATTATAGATGTTCCTTTACACAGGACCTCCTTTTTCGAAAACTCTCCTTTTTACGGTTGTCTTACTCTCTACAACAAGCTTTCAAGAGATTTTAGAAATATGCATGGTGGTAAATTCAAGAATGCCGTTAGGCAATTTCTTATTGACAAGGCATTTTACTCGGTTGCAGAGTATATGCGACATTAGACTTTGTTACTTTGCTTGGGTTTTGATTTGACAATTTTAATATTCTTTTATATGTATATATTTATACAAAATTTTAACTTTATTTATAGTAATTATTTATAGCTAAGGTTTCTGCTCATTTGTATTCTTTTTTTTTGTGTGATTTTTACAATTACATTTTATATATTTATGTGTCTATGTATATTTATGTATATCTATATATTTTTGATAGTATTTATATTTATATTGATTTATATTGACGACCCCTTTGTACCTATTGTGCAATTTAAGGTAATATATTCTATCTATTTATCTATCTAATGCTATTCGTCATAAAAATAGAAAACAAGTGCTATAATTTTCTTACAAAATTAGGCCTAATAAGCCCAACACGACAATTTTTCTTAAAAATATATGCCAATATTTTTCAAATACAAAATGTTTCTATTTTAAAAAGATTACCTGTTAAAATAATTTAAATATTTAAAATTAATTTTTACTGTAGCTTTACACCTCACTCTTAACATACACGTAGATAGTAAGCCATTTGTAAAGCAAATCACGTATCCTAATATCGAAATTCAAGCAAAAATATAAAATTAATTTTATCCATCTAAAATGAGGAAAAAATATGCAGCTTGCATCTCAAACAGTCTGACTGCAGGCAATATGCAAAGCGAAAGGTAATATTACCACATCATTTAACCGATTAAAAATGGTTTATTTAATGCATATTTTCATTTTTAAGTTAATAAATAAAGAAATGTAATATACAGGGTGACTCAAAAATCGATCACGAAACTTAAGGGGTGATTCTACTTGACAAAATAAGGTTAGAGCTTCATAGAATTTTTTCAAAATGTCATTCGTTTTCAGGTTACAAGCCGTCAAAGATCAATTTTTATTTTGGTTTTTTCGCCATATTGCATTTCTTTTAACCAATCCAGTTGATATTTGGCACACAAATCGAGCTTTGCAGATTCTAAAATATTAGGATAAAATTAATTTTTTAAATACCGCCAGAGGAGCACTTTACCTAAAAATATATTTTTTTTTTTTAATTTTTAACACACCGTAGTGCAAAAACTAGACGTTTGGACATATGCTTATATAAAGTTTTTTTTTATTTTCTGTTGTAAAATCGCCCCGTAGAGTTTGTCGGTTGAGTTACTGGACACCCTGTATGTATGTAGGTAATTCGATTGAAATTGATGAAAACTTTGTTATCTATTGGTGCCTTAACGGTGAGGTTTATCCACTTAATAAAGGGTACTTTATTTTTTAAGTGTTTGATTGTCTATAAAATGGCTTCCCCAGCTTTGCGATATCTGTCAAAATAAAAAGTTATGATGTAAACGAATTGTAACCGCCCTCTGGCGGTATTTAAAGAAAGTGCGTTTGTTAGAATCAATGCAATATGACGAAAAACCAAAATAAAAATTGAACTTTGACGGCTTGTAACTCGAAAACGAATGACATTTTGAAAAAAAATTACATGAAGCTCTCCCTTATTTTGTCAAGTAGAATCACCCTCTTCAGTTTCGCGATCGATTTTTGAATCACCCTGTATATTAAAAATCTAAATTACTTAAAAAGAAATGAACTAATAATAAATACAGCTCATTAATAAAAATTCTTATTTTCATTTAGGTTATATAAAAATTTTAAAACGTACAGAAAAGGTTGCAACCCCAAAACATACAGGGTGTCCCAATTGTCTGGGAAAGTCCAATTTTTCTGTTGTTAAGCGAGATATGATAAAGTTTTGTATAAAAGTTGTAAGGTTTTAAAACGTTGCATGTCACAAAAGATATTTTAATGAATACAGAGGTGTCCCAAAAAAAAGTTATGGCTAAGAAATTAGTTTTTTAAATTGTAACTAATTTTTGTTTACAGAATCAGTTTTAGCATAATTAACGTATGTCCTAAAAGTTTTGGCACACAATATTTATCGGTTTTTTTTTAATGAAGAAATTTATTTAAACACTAACTAGTTATCATAAATTACAACTCAATACTTAACTAAACTATACTATCGAATTATGTGGAGTGGCCCATTCTGCTCTACCAGAAGCAAATTTCTTCGAATGTCTCTCATGAGGTCCTTGGACGGAATTCAGTTCAATTTCTCTTAATTTCTCGTAAATTCGCCGTCTTAATTGTTCCTTATCTTGTGCTTCCCAGCCTCCATGATAAACCTTTCTAGACAGTAACAGCCCAAAAATCCTCTTTGGGTATCTCTTGGAGTCCGGCCAAAACATGATATCGTCATTAGCATGATGTTCGCGGACAAACTGGAAGCAATTTGGAAAGGCAGTTATCAATATAGCTCTGACTATTCAAAGCTTCACCCCTCACTCTTCTCACAAAAGGTCGGGATACACCCCTGTTAGAAATTGCTCACCAGACAAGGATTTTATCTGCAAATTTCGCTTTATGTTTGTATCTAACATTGTCAGGGCATTCCTCTACGTTGTCCGTATAAAATCCATCGTTTCCCTTCATTTCAGAATTACTCAAAGTGAAATACTTTTCGTCATCTAAAATAATGATTTTTTCATTGGCAAAATGTACCCGCCTCAGTTGACGACAACATCTTGGTATACGAAGAAGCTGCGCTTGAGAGTATTTGGGGCACTTACGTCTCTTTCGATATTTAAGACCATTCCTCCTCAATTCCAACGATATCGTACTCTTAGAAGATCTGTATTGCCTAGCCAGTCTCCTCGTTGACATTCCAATCTGGTTTTTGCTCTTCTCACCAATCTCTCTGACCTCTGTGCGGTAAATGCACGTGGTCTTCCACTTTTGGGAGATTCAGACATGGTATTCCCTGCTCGCACTCCGCTATTGTTCTATAAATGGTTCTGCGTGAAATGTTTTCATTCTGAATATTCGACATTTCAGCTTTGGGTATCCGCCCAACTAACTTGTAGATACTTTTTCTTATTTCTAATTTATACGACATCTTAAAGCGAAAACTTCAAAATAAATAAATCTCAACTGACAGTAAATAAAGTAAATAAACTTTTGTTTTCAAAGGCAACTTGATATTATTTTGTTTTTGTTAAAATTAAAGACAATGAGTTTTGTGCTAAAACTTTTAGGACATACGTTAGCATATATAGTAAGTAATTTTATTTTGACACTTGTGGCGATGTTTATAATTTAGTGAAACTTTCGTAAAAACATGTTACCCGGAAAATTAGGTAAAAACGGACAGCAGTAGGTAAGGATAATAATGAAACTTTATCAAATATGAATTTTTGTGTATCTAACCCTACGAGGTTTCTTTTAGGAAGTTATTGAGAGGTTGTTTGTTTTAAAATAAAGGCACTGTATAACTTTTTCTAACACGGATTATGATTTAGTTAATTCAAAGACTTTATTAAGTAAATTAACAAATCTAACTCTTTTTAAAATCTTAAAATTTATTTCTCCGCTATCTTTGTTTTTTAAGTGTCACCTTTAGTTTTTATCTTGGGGCTATAATTAGTCTACAAAATTACATTTTTGTGCTCAAGCTTTAAAGTAAAGAAAATACTCTAAAGGAAAACCTTTTTAAGCACTATAAGGAAAATGCTCTTTAAAAATTACCTTAATAATGAAATTATGTTTATATAAATTAATAAAATGCCTAAAACAGATTTTCAGATAAGAGACAATATACAAAGAAAAAATAGCGAATAACTGCTATTTTAAAATTTTCCTCTGCATGTTAAAAATTTAATATAATTTGGGAGAAAGGTATATCTTTTTGGTTTATATTTTATCTTGCATATATAAAAACAGTTTTTTAAATAAAATAAGGTACTTTACTACGAATTTGAAAAAAATCATAATTAAAGCAATTAGTGGTTGTTAACACTTATTTAGGAATTCCTATTTAAACAGATATCCAACAAGAATTTAGTAAAAAAAAAAAACATTGTAAAGTTATCTAATGCTTATTGTAAAAGTGAAGCTATTTAATTGTGAATAAGTTCTTTTGATTAATTTAGAGAAACATTGTTAAGTTCTGGAGAAAATAAAAATCAACTTAATTTCATTCCTCCAGGACAACATGGAAATTTCCTCCATTAAGAAATTATTTTTAGTGTTGCCATTATTAATTTTACGGAATTAACCGCAAACACTTGAATTAAAGACCATAAGAAATGTTTGAGCTCACACAAAATATTTTTTGGGTGTATTTTTAAAATTTTCCCATACCTATTTCTTGGTTGGGACCAGAAATGTGAAGTTGGAGTCAGAATTTTTATTTCTCAAACACTGAGGCAATCTACAAAAAAGGATTTAAGGAGCTTTTAAGCATTTCGGGTTTGCCAGATTTAAATCAAAATATTAATCCTGCACAAAGTGAGTGACATACAGTTTTCTGAGAATTTACATCCGTTGGAAAGTACCGCAACGACAGGATTAGCTAAATTCAATCAAGCTAGATCTAAATAAACCCTTTAAATCTACAGGTAGGATTCTTAAGAATTAAATGAGGGATGTTAAAGATATAAACAAAAAAATGAGGTTTTTTTTTTTAGTTTAACTCCACACGGGACCACCGATACGATGGCCGTGTGGCGATACAGATCACCAATACCCACGATTATCAGCTCACTTGTGAAACAGTGCGAAAGAGCCAGAAAACTAGTGCCTGACGAGATCCTTTTTTTTGAATTGGAGAGCGACTCATAAATTTTGCACCTGCCTTTAGATTTACTTTGGGGAAAAACAAATTTTGAAGAGCAAAAAAGAAAAGGTCCTCTGCCTTTAAAAACGCGCTCTTTCTACTTACATTGACGTTTTTACGCCCCACTATAGAATGTTTAAGAACACTTCTCTTGTCTTTCATTCTTAAGTACTGAGAAAACACAAAAATTTTGCACGACAGGCGGTATGGATTTCGCCACACAAGATCTTACGCAGCAGATCGTCGCTTTCCTTCCCGTATCACACTGTTGGAATAAGTTTCTTGGGTTTCTAGGTGGGGGTCCCAGATCGTTGCTCTTGATATATCCGAAGCTTTTGACCAGGTCTGGCATGCCGCACTTCTTAATAAACTTCCCTCCTATGGTCTTTCAACTAAACTCTGTACTTGGCTCTCTAGTTACCTTTTGATCAACGTATATCAGTTATTGTGGACGGCTATTCTTCAAGCTTTCACCAAGTTAAATGCTAGGTCCCTCAGGGCCCGGCTTCTGGCACCAACATTGTTTCTTTTTCACATCAACTCGTCCACAACTAATTCCATTCATAGTTTCGCTCGACGATTAGAACCCTTGACCTCAGTTTTCCAGGTTTCTAAACCCATCACTAAACCTGACTTGAAAACAAACGTAGAGCGATGCAGATATCTCTTTCGCAGGATCTTAATTTAATATTGGATTGGGGCTCCGAAAATCTCGTCCATTTTGTAAGTATCCAAGCACAATCGTGTTCCTTGTCGCGAAAAGAGTCAATCAAATGCTGCATCCTCTACTTATGAGCGGCCGGGTTTTGCAGAGCAAGGAACACTCTATTCAATCTCAGTGGGCGTCACATTTGAGAGTAGCCTTAACTTGGCATAAACACATTGTTAGCGCTGGCCACGGCAAGCTAAAAAAGCTTCGGTTTTCTCTTTCGAGGCAAGCGTGTTTCTCCCCTTCTAATTTATACACTTTCCTTACTTGTGTCCCAAATCCGACCTCCCTTGGAATGATTGTTCTCCATATCACGGAGACATGGCCTCCCCCCACCCGACCTAAGCATGCTGGTTCTATTCAAAGAAAGGCTGATTCGTCTCATTATTGATCCTTCACTTGCCAGAAGGCTTCCCCCTCTGCCTTGCCCATCGACGGCGCTGGGATTTATCGCTTTTTATAGGCGGTACTTCCATGGCTTCTGCTCTGAAGAATTGTCCTAGTATAAGTTCCTCCACTCACGGTTCCCAACAGAGAACTCGTCGTGGGTTCCGCGCTTTATTATGCATCCCATACGGCGAGTCAAACTGGACTGGGCCCCGAGGCTTCTCACTTTGTTGTTCGTTCTTTTTATATCTAGAGTTTCTAGATTGTGGAACCTGCTGCCCGCGGAGGTCTTTCCTTCCCCCAAATCTTCAGAGTGTTTAAGTCCCGTGTCAGCAAACTCCCTCTTACCTCGCTTAAGACACCCACGGTACGTTAGTATTTAGGCTTTCAGCCTTCATTAAGTTGTCAAAGAAAAAAAAAAATGGGTCCGCAAATTCCTCGTTCTCAAGATACTGGGAGTTAAACTTGTTAATTTTTTTTTTTAATATCCTAAATATCTTTTACCCCATTTGACATTAACTTGGCATTGGTTTTAGAAAATAAAGGAGTTAATTTATGACTAACCTAATTACATTTTCAGATTAAAGTGGCGTCTCGAGCAGCGACTGAAGGAATATTTCTAACAAAATGGTACACCACTGACTGTGTAAATACGTGTAAAATTTTTGTGCTTCTCATAAATTAAGCAAATTAAAATACAGCTTTTAATGTCTCTTGATTTTTTGTTACATGTTGTTTAGTTTAGAAAAATAATCCACTTAATAACATATTTTGAACCATAAAGAAGCATTGCTAACAAATTTTTCTTTTAAAAATTAGTTATTACCAGTACTGATAGAAATCGAATTAATAACAACAATAAATACTTGTTTTAATAGGGTTTATATTCTGTCTGACTAGTTTTTACTAAAATGGGTGTTTTCACGCATTACCGCTATCAGTCAGCGTGCCATTTTTTTGTTAGAAATATTCCTTCAGTTGCTGCTCAAGGACGCCACTGGACTTGGAAATGTAATTAAGTTACTAATAAATTACCCCTTCATCCCATTAATACCATTGACAAATTATTGGGTGAAAGATATTTAAGAGATATGAAAATGATATGCTCATCAAGTATCGTGGTACCGTGGGAGTCGGGCGATTCGATGTTTAACTAATCTTTTCCCTGTTTCGTCAACATTGTCTAAAATATGCAGATTTTTGCATTTCACAGAACAGACTTTAACAATATGTTAATTTGTGATTTAACGTATGTTGTAATAGCATTACAAATAATTATGATAAGATATGCAGATCTGTGGTTTGAATCTCATCTTCAAAAGGTGTCCAAAACCGTACGAAAACGCCTTTTTCGACATAATTACACCGACGGGCAATACGGATTTCGTCACAAGAGATCTACAGCAGATCTTCTTTCCTTCGTTTCTACACAACTGGAACAAGTCTCTTGAGTTTCCTAGGTGAGTCCCAGATCGTTGCTCTTGATATATCCAAAGCTTTTCGACCAAGTCTGGCATGACGCACTTCTTAATAAACTTCCCTCCTACGGTCTTCCAACTAAACTCTGCTCTTGGCTCTCCAGTTATCTTTCTAATCGACGTATATCAGTCATTGTTGATGGCCACTCTTCAAGCTTTCACGAAATTAATGCTGGAGTGCCACAGGGTTCAGTACTAGCACCAACTTTGTTTCTTCTTCACATCAACGACCTTCTTTCTTCCACAACCAATCCCATTCATAGTTATGCTGACGATAGTACCCTTCACTCCACTTTTCAGGTTCCCAAACCAATCTCTCAACCCGACTTGGAAAGCAAACGCAGGGCGATGCAGATATCTCTTTCACAGGATCTCAATTTGATATTGGATTGGGGCGCCAAAAATCTCGTTCAATTTAATGCATCAAAAACACAATCATGTTCCTTGTCGCGAAAAAAATCATCAAACACTCATCCTTTGCTTATGAGTGGCCAGGTTTTGCAGAGCGGGGACACATTTAACCTTGTGGGCGTCACATTTAGAGAATAACCTTAACTGGCATAAACACATTGTATCTATAGCCACCGCGGCTTCAAAAAGCTTGGATTTCTTTTCCGAGCCAAAAGTATTTTCTCCTTCCAATTTATACACTTTGTATGTGTCCCAAATTCGACCCTCTCTGGAATATTGTTCTCATGTCTGGGGAATGGCATCCCCTACAACCCTCAGCATTCTTGATGCCATTCAAAGAAGGGCTGTTCGTCTTATTAATGATCCTTTACTTACTCAAAGACTTCCTTCTCTTGCCCATCGTCGAGCTGTGGGAGATCTATCGCTCTTCTATAGATACTTTTACGGCTTCTGCTCCGACAGATTATCCAGTATAGTCCCTCCTCTTGCAGCTCCCAACAAGAGAAACTCGTGGTGCCGCGCGTATGCATCCTATACGGTTCAATTGGACAGACCCCGAACTTCCCATTTCGTTCGTTCTTTTATCCCTAGAGTTTCTTAGTCAAACCTAACAATTTATAACCTTTTTTGTCTGCCGTAAAGGGAAATCCATGCTTTACTTTATTAAAGGCGATGTTCTCGTTTTCTTTCTTGATTTGCATATTAGAGATATTGGTGGTGCTGTAACGTCATGCGGTATTAACGTAAGCGCTATTATGACAGTTAAGTTATGCGTGATTCGTTTTTACCGTCGCTGGTGGTAATAACGTTACCGCATGGAGTAATTGCGGGCTAATAACGGCGTGTGCTATTTAAAATAGTGGGAATAGAATTGCCATGAGCACAATATTTTCCTTTATTTATTTTTAAGGTTATAATATTTATTTCGACGATTTCTACAAATACTTTGTAGTAGAGCCCAAGAGTAAAGTTAAACTACTTATCTTTGATAAAGCCTTGCTTTTTAATTTAGTAAATGTCGCGGGTGGAAAAAGTGGGTCAATGTACAGTGGAAATGTGTTTGAAATAAAGGAAAAAAGGCGTATTCGCACATTAAAGGATCATTTGTTTTTATTTTGTAAAATTCGCCCAGACAGCTGTAATTAACCTGTAAGGAGTAGGGCAGGGCTAGTTGACAGTTTTCACTTGATCGGTTATAGCTCCTACACAAATAGAGTCTTAATGGCTTGCCCATAAAATCATACATTGATGGGTTAACTTGGTTTATCCCTAATGAATAGTGATGTCCCATAATGCGTAATTCTTTCAGCAGATAAGTCAAAATCATAGGAGCTACATCTATTTTAATGTAGATAGTCAAAGTACGCCCAACGTGCCCCATAGGTGAGGTCAAGTTGAGCAAGGGTATGGGGCTAGTGAGGCACTTAGAAAGTATAGTCAAATCAGTGGCTTAAATGTTAGATACGTTAACAATAAAAATACATTTTGACGATTTGCTTTTTATGTTTATAATCTTACGAGTGACAAACAGCAAATCTCATTAATAAAACAGCAACGTGCCTAGCTTGGGCTAACTATTGAATTTAATACCTAACAATTCATCTTCAGTTTTTTAAACTTGCAGGCAGTTTTATTTTGCTTCTCTTGTAATGCCTTCTGTATCTGTTAAAATTGCAGCTTTTCTCTATCTTCTGTTTGATTTGGCTCCTTTTCTTGGGTATGGTCAAACTATTTCCAGAAGGAAAATTTATAAGTTAGATAGGTCAGGTCGTTTTCTTTGTTGCTTGTACAAAGTTTGGGTTGCAGCCTTGCTTTTAAATCCTGAGGAGACTTAGTAGTCTTACTGTTATAAGTCCGTATCCTAAGAAACAAAAAAAAACATTTCATACCAAAACCGTGGGGTTAGTTGGGCAACTGTAGCTCAGCTAACAACCTGAAATTTTAAGGAAAAGTAAATTTATTAGAAAACCGGTTAAATTATATCCAAAATCTTTATACATAGTAAAACTGCAATAAAAGAATTTACTTAAGATTAACACTTACCTGATTGAGAGACGGAGGATACGTTTAACTATCACAGATAAAATTTTCCGGCTTGCAGATTATTTTACCTTTTAATCACAAAAATAAACAATGCGCGACGGAGACTTTTCTCGATCGCCGCGTCACCACCACTAGTGGTCGCACGATGAGGTTCCCCTCGCGCAACCCCTTCTTTATGCTATTTGATGCTTTCTTGCGTTGCGCGGTCGGTAGTTTTTGAGATATTTTGATTGCCCAACTCTTACCTCCTATGCTCAACTAACCCCGCCCTTGCAGTAATTAAATAGCGCCTTACGTAAATAACGAACGTAGGCGGTAACCAAAGTACCCTATATCTCTCTATTATCAAACTTAAAAACTACGTCTGGTTTTTACATATACGTTGTAAGTTTCTAATCAATATTTTAGCATACACAATTATACATACAGAGAGGCAATTTAAAAACAAAACAGCTTAATTTTGGGCACTCTAAGTTATTAAAGGAAAAACGCTCCGACTCGACAATTTTTGATTTTAGGGGAAAACATTTTTTTTTAGCCTCTCTGAATTTAACTCTGAATGTTTACCTGAAACACCATTAAGGCCCTTCTTTTATTTGTTGTATAATAATGTTTTATAGTAATAAAGCCTAATGCATATCCAAATCCATAATCAATGATTGAGTGAAGTTGCTTTTTGTAAAACTCTTGTAGAATTATTATGTAGGTAATAATTAACATTTTTTTAATGCTTAAGCTTGATGCTTATCTTGCTTGTCCAAGAATTCGCAAAACCTAGTACCTACCCACTACAAAGCCTAATCCTTCTTCTCCCTCCCCTTCCCTTCTAGTCTCAAACCCTTAAGAAAGTTTTAGTTTTTTTATCTTTGGACAAACCACGAAGGCTAAAAACCTAAATACTAACGTACCGTGGGTGTCTTAATAGCCTTTTTAAGTATAATGCTTTAAAGTTTTGAAGTTACCAGGTTCGTCCAAATAGGCATACAGGGTGTTTTTGATGCTAAAATATGACATCTAACACAACCTTATTCCAAGTGGACGATGTTAGAGAGGGTGTCAAAAGTTTAATTTGGTTAAGTTTATTAATATTTGGGGTATCTTCTTTTCTTTTTAAAAATAACTAATTTTTCGGAGCCACTATGTATTTTACTTTAGATAAAAATTCATATTCTTTAACATATTTTACCTAAAAAAGTTATACTTGATAGAAGTTATTTTAGGCAGCTGATTTTAAGATATCTGGATTTAAACAAAAAATCTGTGTAACCATGCCCAGCCATACAGGGTGTTTTGAAATAAGCTGGTGATCTTTAAAAGTGTAAATCTTAAAGTAATTTTAAAAAGAAAGTTCACATAAACCTTTGTCCCATATGTCCTAATTTTTGAGATACAGAGCGGTAAAGAAGCTTATTTTTATACAACTTTACCAACATCTAAAAATTAAGCCATTTAGGACATAAATTAATTTGAACAATTTTTCCTAAAATTACTTTAGGATTTACACTCTTAAATCGGCAGCCTATTTTGAAACACCATGTATAGTTTAGACCTGTCCATAGAGAAAGTATTTTTTTAAATCCAGATATCTCAAAAACTGCCATTTACCAAGTATGGATACGCTGAGTAACTACACACGCATGTGTGCTCAAGCCGTGCGCGCTCAGATCATTCGTCGGAAATATTTATTGCTACGTATGCGTGCGTGCTCACGTGCAAGCCTCCGCATAATATGGGATATTTCCTCATACTGGTTAATAAGCGCCAGGCAATCTTCATTGGACCACCCCATTTAATCAATAAACAAAAAACTTTCACTACAAAAATCCCGAGAATGCAACGAACGATTGTTTCTGTCCAAACTGAGCGCGAACGCATACGCATGTTTCTTTGAAGCGTTCGAAAACCGACACCAGGCTGGCTCGCGACGTGCGCGCTCAAGTCATTCGCGAGAGCAACGCATGCGGCGAGAAGCCACGAGAGCGACGTCCACATTTGCACACGCATGTGTATGTGTCTTCGCTCAACGTATGCGTGTGCAGATCTGTACGCGGCTTTAGATACCATATATGGAAAATGTAGCCAAGTCGGTTTTAAAGATATTTAAAAGTTGCGGTATTTTGCCTAACCTAGTATGTTTTTAGCTGCTTATTTTAATTATTTTAGCGATATAACCGCTTTTAAAAACCTTTTGTATCCTACACTCTGTACATGTACAAACGTATTTTCCGACTAGTTATTTATAACCTCCTTCAATGAATATACAAGTTTCAGATTTCCGACTTCAGAATTTCCAATTTAAATTCACATGTGTAATGAGACAAGAGAGCAGGTTAAATCTGATTAAAATGCTATTCGGACATCAAAGGAAAACTTGCATTTACACGATTACATTTCAGTTGGAGAGTTACAGATCATTACAGAAACAAAAATGCAGATTGAGGTTTAGCTAATATTGAAAAAATTCTATTTAGGGCTGAAAATACTTATATCCTTTATTCCGAATTTACAAACTCTAGTTGCAAAAAAATCACATTTAAACAGATTTATTCAAAAATAATTTATAATGCGCATTTAGCGAACTTCCTTCCTACGGTCTTCCAACTAAATCTTGGTTTTGCTTCGGTTTTTTTCTTATTGTAAATCAATTATGTATATAAACACTCATTCAGGTTTCATCAACATAATGCAGGGTGCTCTAGAGATCAGTAGTGGCGTTTTTCTACCCCTCAAGAACATACCTATTAGAGGCAGTCTTGCCGCTTAGCTGTGCAAACAATCGCATGCTTAAAAGCAATAAACTTTAGCTCTGCATAATCATAGTGGTCAGCAGGACCAAAAGCGATAGATTATACTCTTGTCATATTTCTTTCTCATGCGTTTTTTCACACTGCCATAAAGGCTGACTCTAGAGGTATATTTTTAAGGCTTTGAATGGAATCCAAACAAACCCCTCTACCCCTCGCCTCTCCATAAAACAAACAAAGGTTTCTATGGAAAATATACTTTATTTGTCATTTTTGTTACATTAGTGGCACTATTTAAGATATTTTATATTAGTTTATCAATCAAATGGATTACGAAGAATAGTTAGGTTAGGTGAATGAATATCACAAATAATCACAAAAATTTAGAGTCACAGTGTCACAAATAGCCGACACTAGTCGCAAACACTTAAAAACACACAAAAACTCACATAAATCGCGTTATTTTAACTTTTATCACGAATTCCCATAATAAAAATCTATTGTTTAGATTCCTTGCCTGCGTCGTGACGTCAGAACTAAATGCGCGTATTAAAGAACCGCTAGAAATTTGGAAAAAAGGAATTGATTTATTTTTGCTTAAAATTAGTCATAGAATTCGTATCCGTATCTCAGATACCTCGGCGGCCACCCTGTATAGTTAATCTTGTAAGTGTCACATTTTAAAATAGCCCTACCTGGTATAAACACATTTGATTATTTGCCACAGTAGCTTCAAAAAAGCTACGATTTCTATTTCAAACCCGAAAGTATTTATCCCCTACTAATCTGTATACTTTTTCATTTGTCCCAAATCAAACCATCCCTTTTTTATCCTTTCTCCTTGAAAAATAATTTTGAAGACCAAAAAAAAGGTCCTCACTTTCATTGACTTACAAAATTAAAATTGAAATCCACTAAATTATTTATAAGTACAAAATCTGCCGCCCCCTAAAAACGTCTGCCACCCCCTAAAAAACGCCGCCATAGGCTTCAGCCTGCTTAGCCTTTTGGTAAATACGCCACTGCATCTGCTGCAGGGGATTTATTTTCGAAACGAATTCTACACTTTTTCTTGCAGCTCGCAACAAAAAAATTAGGTGATAACACATGTATGAATTCTTATACAGTCCAACTTGAGAGGCCCCAGACTTTGCACATTGTTCGCCTCTTTATTCTTAAAGTATCAGACACTAAAATCTATTTTTTACCGGGATTTTTGTGTTTAGGAACGTATTAAAAATATTTTTCTGTATTTATCCCTCATAAAACAAATTTCTAGCGCATCCGCCACAATAATCTAAAAGAAGTATTTGTTAATTCCCAGAAATAAATCGCCGGCAAAAATGTTTAAAAGGGAAGTACTGGTGAATGCGCTAGGAAAATGTATTTTATTAAAATTCAATATCTAGTTTTTATTGCTATTTTAATTGTTTTTAAAAATAATAATTTTATTTTGTTTTGATGCTTTTATGAATTTGCGGTTTGTACAACTCTTTTATTAGCATGGTTTTGCACATAGATTTACGGTTTAAGATTTAAAAGTTTTAAGCTTTTTTGCTAAATTAGTTATGTACATGTTTTAACATGAAAAAATTATTAAAATAAGAAGGGTTGGTCGCAGAAAAATATTTGCTGGTTAAATAAATCTACAAAAGGCGGTTTGTAAAAACAATTTAAGGGATGTTGGGTTTACTTAGATTAAGGTAAAACACTAGCACCAAACAAATGCGAACCTACAATAGAAGGAACAGTTTAAAGCAAATAAATCGGCATGCTTGACTTCGCGGCCGCCTTTGCTATATTTCTTTATGATATACCGGTTGATGCAGCTGGTCATCGCACTATGGGATAGAAGTTAATTTTTTCGGTTAAAATTTTGAAATTTACTAATCTAACTTAAAATAAGGTGCTTTTTACTGGAAAAATATTATAAATTATTACAAATTCTTTTTGGAAACCTAAAACTTATTATATGTTATTATAAATTTACACTCCCTTACCATTATTATTTTTTATTGTACAAAATAAACTAAAATGTCAGCTTGTTTGGTTAATTCGGTAGTATTCTAATTAGTAATCCGATGATTATGATCTCATATGATCTACAGGGTACGACAATAGGTATGATTTTTTTAAATGGAATACCCTGAATGCTATATCACCACCAAAAAAATCTTTTAAAATGCTTTAAAAAAATACTACATTTGATGTGTCTATCTCAATTAGTTTCGGAAATATGACCATCCAAATCTGAAAAATAATTTTAAAGTATTGTTAGAAGCGTAATAGAGATACATCTTCCCAACTTTTTTTATTTTTTAACGTATAAAATAAATAAAAACACTGTTTTGTTGGGTAGATTCTATAGAATCCATATCTTTTATCAGAATGCTTTTATCTTTTAGGATATACAGTGTAGGACAAAACATATTCAATTTTAAAATGGAAAACCTTGTAAATTATAAAAAAATCTTGTATCTGTCCTTACACTCAGAAGTAGCAAAAGTAGGAAGGCAATTGTAAGTACAAAAACTGATAAAGAAAAAGGTAAAAAATCTTTGACAAAAGTAGCGAGACTTCACTGAGACTGCATCAGAAGCACAACAATAGCTCTTATTATTTAAACTCTTGTACTTTTTTTAGTAAACAAGGCTAATAATAAACTAAGTAGATTAATTGTTGTATATTTATGAATAGAATAGAATAGAATAGAATATATATTACCATTAAAAATACAGGATTGTACATTGGTTCGTCAATACAATACAGAAACTTAAAATTAAAAATATATAAAAGAAAAAAAAATAGGATTTAAAAAAATTACCATTATTAGCACATCTACACAGAGAACTTACTTACATAAATAAAATAACATAAAACTAAGTAAATGGTCAATACAGCTGAAACAAATATATAAACAATTGTATAAAACGGTAATACAATACATATGTGCATATACATAATATGCAATCAAACATACAAAATATATACAAATACACAATAAACCTTCCCTTTAACTACGGGAATTAAGTTAGTTTTGTAATAAAAAAAAATTAAATTTTAAAATAAGAAATGTTAAAACCTAAAACTAAATTACATCAAGGGAAAAAATATCTAATACTGCAAAAGTCCTTACATGAATAAAAAGAATTTTTCAACAGAAAACTCTTTACCCTTCGAACAAACATTTCTCCACGTAACGCTCTCAACTCAGAAGGTAATTTATTATAAAAATTTATGCAGTTGTACTTTGGCGAACTCTTAAAAAATGTTGTATTGTGTTTTGGAATTGTCAGAAGATCTCTGCCGCGTGTATTGTATGCACTGCTATTTCCCAACCCTTCAAATAACATTCTATTATTGTCGACAAACACTAAACACCTTAAAATATAAAGACATGGAAAAGTTAAGATTTTTTTTGTTCAAAAACATGCTTGCAAGTTTCGCGCACATTTAGGTTAAAAATAAGCCTTAGGATTCTTTTTTGGCTTACAAAAATACGGGAGCATCGTACACCCGCATCTCCCCAGCAGACCACATTATATGACATATGACTGTACGCTAAGGAATAATAGACCGCTAATAGACCATCAATATCAAGAGTATTCTTAAGACTTAAAATTGCAAAATAAGCTGAGTTTAGTTTCGCACATACATATTCAATGTGATTGATAAAGGAGAGCTGCGGATCCAAGACTGTCCCCAGAAATCTAACCCTATTAGAAACTTTAATGTTTAAGCCATTTTCAAAGTCATAGGCAAGTGACTTTCTATTATACATGTACATATATTCAGTCTTGTTCACATTCAGTATTAAACCATTGCTTTTACACCACACTTCCATCTCATTACATACATTACTTGTTTTTGTACACAGCTCGTCTAGGGTATCCGCTGAAACGACAATTGTGGTATCGTCCGCGTACATTGTGACATGGCCAGATGTAACATTTAGAGGCAGGTCATTTACATACAATATAAACAAAAGGGGGCCCAGAACTGAACCTTGAGGAACGCCAAGCTCAACCGCTTTGACCTCAGAACTTGCACCACCATACTTAACAACCATTTCTCTATCCGACACATAAGATTTTAGCCACTGTAGTATTGGGCCACGGATACCCATATTGTAAAGTTTGGCAACTAAGAAGTCCTTGTTAATAGTGTCAAAAGCTATAGATAGATCAAAAAATACGGTGGCTACGTGCTTGCCCTCATCAATGTATTGAGATATGTAATTTGTTAGACTATAGGCAGCAGATTCAGTGGATCCATTTGGTATAAATCCGTGTTGAGATCGATCCAAAATATTATATTTACCTAGAAAATTAATAATTATGTCATACACCGACTTTTCGAAAACTTTTGAAAATATACTAAGAATAGAAATTTGCCTATAGTTTTCAACATCACTATGACTATTTTTTTATGAATCGGTATAATATTGGCAGTTTTGAGTATTTTTGGAAAAACACCTTCTTCAAGACTACGGTTTACTAAAAAGTTAGGGGTTGTATTATAAAATCTTTAATTGACCTAATTATTTTAACATTTATGTCATCGGGACCAGCAGAATTTTTATTTTTCAAGCCATTAATAATTTTAAGAATCTTTTCCTTGCTTATATAATCTATTACAATACTGTATTGAGCAAATGCGGGAACTGTACAGGTAGGACTAATTGAGCCATATTTAAGATAAAGTTTAGTTGTCGAGACAGTGCTGAAATGTTTCGCAAACTCATTAGCCACTTCAAAAGGATCCGAAATTGTCTGCATATTAATATTTAGTTTTATTTGCCGATGTACTGTGGTGTTTCTATTCAATTTGTCATTGATTATTCCCCATATAGTCCTAGATTTATTAACAGAGTTTGTTATTTTGTTTTTAAAAATGTTTTTTTGCCTTTTTTATTTGATTTTTATAACAATTTTTAAGGTTACGGTATTCCGAGTGAACGATAATATCACCGGTGTTACGCTGTATCCAGTACAACTCGTTTAGTTTTTCCCTCATATTCGACAACTTATCATCGTACCAATCGCACTGGGATGAAAATTTACTTGGTTTTTACTCTTGTATGGACAACAACAATTTAAACAGTATACAATATTTTCAACAAACAGTGTCCACAATTTATCACTACCGCAAGAAACATCCAGGATTTGCCACCATTTTTGTGACATTATCATATTAGAAAATAATGAAATATTATGATCAGAGAAATCTCTACATATTCTAGGCGTTAATTCTACATTCTTAACAATCTCCTGTTGAGAAACCAGGTCAAAGAATTTTCAAGTTTCCTATTACCCCAATAGAAGTTGTCATATCCTTTTATAATTTTGCGTACATGTAGTTTGAGTATCTACTTTGAAATACACAGCATAAGCCATTAAAATTTCAAAGTTGCTTTTTGGCCAAAATAATGGATTTCTATCCCATAGTGTATCGGCACGTCGATGTAAAGGATAGCGGTGCCTTTGTATAAAATAGTCCAATTGCAGGCGGCCTTTTTTATGTTTTTTGTATTATTTTCAAAGGGTACCGAATTTGCGCTTTTAAAATGTTCTTATTATAAGTACAAACACTATCAGGGTCACAAAGGAGTTAGTTATCCAAGATGATGGACTAATTTACTTTAATATTAAAAAAAACACGTATTTTAAGCTAAAAGGCAAAGCAGCATTAAGAAAGGATCCACTTTTTGTTTTTATAATTCAGTACCAAAAGGTGAAAAATGGAATCTTACAAATTTTAAAAAAGTAGGTTTTATTTTATTTTTTTGTCGTAATGACTAAAAAATTAAATGGAAAGTACGCATAATAAATTAAATATTAACTAATAAGAAGAGTTTTTATAATACTTACAAAACTGCAACATAATAAGCGACTTTATGACGCCACTACTTTGACATTTAAAATTTTTATGACCATATACCGAAAACCTACTTTAATTAAATTATTTTCAAAATTTTAATTTTTGCAAATCCTCTCTTTGGCAATATGCAAAAAAACACGGAAATTAAAGAAGATTTTATATAAAACCTTCTGGCGAGATTTTTTGTTCTGCATAATAGTCCAGGGAATTGGAAGTCTACGAACCTAATAATGGGTAAAATGAATTATTAAGTTTAGGTAGTACTACCGGCAGGGCCGTTCCTGGCGGGTGCAGAAGGTGCACTACTTGCACGGGGCGGCACAAATTAGGGGGCAGAATTATAGGAAATAAAGGCCTTCTTTGCGGCATTTCGGAAAAGAATGGCCTTTTTTGTAAATTTTGAACCAGTGGGGGGCGGCATTTTCTCTTTCTGCTCGGGGTGACACAAAACCCAGGAACGGCACTGCCAACCGGTGTAAGAATTAATGTTCAGAAGATTATGAAACTTAGCATTTTAATATATTTTATAAATTATAATTAAAATATCAACAATTTAAATTTTCTAAGGTGTACAGAGAACTGAAAAAAAGGTTATTAAAATAATAAAATAATTGCTTTTAACATTGATCCCCATGGGATATCGTCGATTTTATTTTACTTCACAAAAACTGACGTTTGGACTTTAATGAAAGTTGTATCAACCGAAAAAAAAATATTTCTGAACATTTTGGCTAATAAAAATCCGTCCTTTAGAGCTTATAATAGAATTAATTAATAAAGAAATAAGAAAAATATGCTGTGACTAACATGTGGCAATGCCGCGTCGCCAAAAGGTTAGGATGGGCCCGAAAAAGTTATCGAATACGGAATATGGGGACATAAAATTGATGCCAGTCCAATACGTTTTATGGCTACAAGATCCAATGAGTGATAATAAATATCCGCAATAATTATAAAAAAAAATTTCCTAGTGCTTTCAAGTGAACAATTTGACGACCATAATCCGATGTATTAATATTTACTTTAGTTAAAAGGTTAGGTGACAGAAACTTTCCAGTTTATCCTTATATATTTATGTGCTACCTGCACTTGTTTTACAAATTTGGTATAATTTTTTCAGTGACTCTTTTGCTTTTTCAATGAATATATTTTTTGGTGATACGATAAGGGTAATTTGGAGTCTTTTTTTTAAGTAAATAAACATATCAATTTAAAACCAATAGCTTGTTTAAAGATGCTTGTGCAGTAGATTTTTGCGTATGATTTTTATCGTTTTTACGCAGCGTTGCCAAATATAAATACCACGGGAGTCAAATTACCTTAAGCACTTATTTGACTCTTGTGGTATCGGTAAAACTATCTTAAGCATCAATTTACAAATTAGTGCTATATAATATATTTAAATGTTTGGACCAGCACCAACAGTAAATCGCCTAAAACCATTTAATTTTATAGAACAAATATTGTAAGTAGTTTCCCACTGTCACAATAATTAAAAAAATGGCTTGGTAACTTTATAGTTAGGAAATTAATTATATTTTTTAGCAAAAAGTCGGGATTTTTATATGACGAAAAAAAACAAAAAAGATCCATTTTAATTTTCTAAAAATTGTACCTTAGTTTATCCTTAAATAAATTTAAAACTACATTTTTACAGCCTCTTAGATAGTTTTTTAAAACACAGCAAATAATCTTACTTTTTAATAAAATTAAAATAATTTTAGTAAGATTTAACCCGAAAATTTAACTTACGATGGCTGCAGCTCTAGGATCGCTTAGGTAATATACAGGGTTAGTAAAGAAACCGGAACGGTGAATTATATCAGCAACCAATAAATATAAATGAACCAGGGGTAACTAAAGATAAGGAATTTAAAAATTGTATTTCCAAGGGTGCCAAGTTTATAGCTATCTCTGTAAGTTAGGGAATTTAGCAATGTTAAATAAAAATCCTATTTTTTATTATTGTAATCAATTGCTTGTATCAACTTTAGTATGACCTGATATTTTTGTTTTTTTAATCTTGTCAATTTCGAAGCATCGAGCTTGAATACAAAAAATCAGGTATGGTCAATTATCTCAAAAACGAACCAAACGAAATTCGTCAAAATTAGTACAGGGAGTTACTCCCATGCACATTTAAAATTAAGGAATTGCATTTGCGATGTTTCATAATACATTTTCCCTTTTTCCTTTCCCCTAACTTTTTTTTTATTATGAAAACATCGCAAAAATGCTTTTTTGAATTTAGAAGGTCCAATTTCAACCCTGACGAATATTGGTTCGATGGTTTTTTAGATAATTGACTATACCTAGCCGTTTTTGTATTAATTTTAAAAAAGCATGATATCATATTTTCGAAATCAAGAGGAGTAAAAAAACGATAGTATCAGGCCATAATATAATTAAAACAAGCAATTGATTACAATATTCAAAAATATGGTATCCCCTTTAAAATTTTAAATTCCCTATACTACAGCTAAAAATATAGACTTGGCAACCTTGCAAATACAATTTTTGAATTTGAATTCTTCAACATATACTCTTTGTTTGACCTCCGAACAGTGCGGACGTGCGTAGAGGACTACAAAGTTCTTCCCGGAGTGGCGGCTAGAGGTGTCGTACGAACGTTTTTACCTTCGGGGATCAAGGAAAGATTCACGCTAAATTGACGGCATCTTTCTTCTGGATCTAAGCGCTGTGAGCGAAGATTCCTATAAGCTGATGGTATCCTGTTTGGTGGTGAACACGAGGTATTTCTCAAATGGCGGGAAATAGATGGGCGTGCCATGGGAACTGTCAGTAGTGAAAGTGAAGGTTATACGTAACACCAGTAGCATATCTTGGTTTGACAGCCGACAATTTATGCATTGCATCGATTGTTTTCTTTTGGAATTTCTTGGAGCTACGAGCTCGATTATCCAGATTTTCCGCCGACGAAGCCCTGGAAAGCATAGACCGGAAGGGGAAGAGTGGTGGATTGGACCTGAAGGGACCAAAACCATGAAAAAAATAGAAATAGAAATAGAATTCTTCAACAGTTTCTAAGCTAATCCACCGTTCCGGGTTTTTTAATTACCCTGTGTATATTTTATAAGCATGGTACATAATTTCCATATTATTAGAAAGTTCAAGAAACTCTCAATACAAACCATTTACAGCTCCTGCACTATAAGTTTCTCATAGTAATTTAAAAATAGCACCTAATGCAAGTGAAAGTGTACACGATTATCACCGGAATTACAGACAAAATTAATTGCTATTATTTAGGATCTTAAGGTGTCTATGAATAATGTAGGGGAAGAAAAGTAGTAATTAATTTTTTCCTTCATTTAATTGAGTCGGTAATTATTATGGCATCATTAAGGTAAAAAGGAAATTATTTAATTTTCAAATATTTATATTATAATATATATGAAGTCTAAATTACAACTATTTGTATACTACTCAACAAAATTATCTCATAATTTGGCCCAGCAAACACTATTTGCCGGCAATATACATTTTTTATATTGGCATTGATGGTAAAGCATTGGCAATTGATGGCAATATTATGCCAACATCTAATACGCATTAAAAAGTCAACCCTAAATAAACACTCAATTGCCAATACATTTTACATGCTGGCGAATTGCCGGCAAGCATAGAAAAATGGCGGCACACCAATCCTGATTAAATAAAACATGCCTTTTTATTGCAGGCAAATAAATATTGGATTTTTAAAGGCAAACCTTCAACGCATATTTATACTTTTCAAACCATATTAATACTATTGGCATTTAACTAACATTGGAGCTATTTTTTGATCTATTTTATTTATAATGGCAGCTAAACAACATTATTTTACATTTTTTTACATAATTTAAAGGAAATGACCGTTTCATAACATTTTATTATTACAAATCATGCAAATAAAAATTAGGTCAAACAAAATGTTTATTATGTATTATTATGAGAATAAAAATAAAATGATGATAGCTAGGTTAATTTTGACCAAAAGTAAGAAATTTAAATTTCCCGCTTAGCCGAAATGATGGATGCTATCACAATATCTACAACACGTGGCCCAATAACTGCCAACTGCCCACTTCGTGTCTTATTGTTATCTTTTTGCTAATAACTTATTAATGATGGTTGCTATCATCCTAAACGCATTTTTTTATCATTAACTATTAATGACGGATGCCATCACATTATCTGAAACACGGCCTTTAAGTTAATTTAATTAAATGTACGTATGCATTTTAGCTCTTTAGAATTCCTAAGGGTTTTAGAAAATCGAAAAACTAGACATTGCTTTAAAAAGTTACAACATACAACAAATTTGCAAATTTTAATAAAATTAAAATTTGCAAATTTGCTACATTTAAAAATTTATCGTTCGTTATCACACAACTACTTAAGACAATAAAACTGATAATCGTCAGAAACTCCTCAATACCAGCTCCGATTTAATTTTTTTTAATTTTTATTTTTTTAATGTTATTTAAAATCAGAAACCTTTTACATGGTATTTTTTAATCAATTATTATTATTATTATTATTAATTACCTTATACTGAGGATTTTCCACGAAAAGTCTTTACTGACTCGAATAAACGCAAATTTTTTAAAGTTAATTTTAACGAATAATGACAATTATATGACAATTTATAAAATAATTAAAAAAATACGGTGTAAAACAATCGCCAAAAGAATTAACTCTACACCCAACACATGGACATAAAATGCAACGATTGATTGATTCATGCATTTGACCAAGCACTATGTACTATATGCAAGCTTTTTTATAAATCATTGTTTATGTTAAGAACAGCAATATTTTTCTAAAATTTATTTTTAAAATCATAAGGAATAAGTGTTAATATCTACTCTTTCAATAAAATATTTTGTAGATTTCATGTTTAAATCACATTTTTCTTTCAATGGATATTATTTCCGCATTTTAAACTAAAATGCAATTTAAAAGCTATATTAATTTTTATTAGCTTCATAAATGAATACAAAGTTTCTTCTAATAAAATTTCTACGTGGTTAATATGTGCGTCGAGTGCGTGTAAAGGATACATAATTTACTAGCAAGTTTATTGAACTTCTTTTGGTCAACTCAGAAATAATAATTATTAAGTTTTTATATTTCCAAACATAGTGATTGTCTACCTAAACATTTTCAATGTTCTTTTCAAAATATCTAATGGGCCATGATTTTTTTTTTGGTCGAAACAAAGGTGATTTAAACAAAGCTCTAAAAACCACAATTGTTTCCCCATTTCATCATCTCTGTAGCTGCAGCGGTTTTCGAGATCTCTGGTTAAACATCGAAAAAACTTACCATGTGTACGTCCATGTCACAAAGTATCCCATATAACATTTTTTGCCGACCATGTACATTTAATTTACTGGCATTGCCAACACTCTTTAATGGCAGGGCATTGGCAGAAAGGTATCAACAAGACGCGAAAGTGGGCAATTGGCCGTTATTGGGCCACGTGTTGTAGATAATGTGATGGCATCCGTCATTAATAAGTTATGCCGAAAAAATGCGTTTAGGATGATGGCATCCATCATTAATAAGTTATGCCAAAAAATGCGTTTAGGATGATGGCATCCATCATTAATAAGTTATTGACTAAAAAATTCGTTTAGGATAATGGCATTTATCATTAAATAAGTATTGCAAGTTTTAGAAGTTGAACGTTCCAAAAGTTAAATAACATATTTAGAATTTTGTAACCGAAAAAATTAAAAAAAGGCAGGAAAACTTTATCATTAAAAAATTACATAATATACATTTTTATACAGTAATAATAAACCAAAAAAGATTAAAAGTATGTTATAAAATTTTAAAAAAATATAGTAAATCAAAAGAAAACACTTTAAAATAGTAAGTATTCAAGGGACACTTACACTCAATTTTCAGATCCAAAACATAGGGAGAAATATTTTAAAGGAGTTAAATATCAAAAAAAAAAACGATTAAATGCATATAATATTTTTAGTAACACGTCTTTAAAACTTTTAATAAGGCAATTCCCTAATTTTATATAATTTTTTTAAGTAACAACAAACTTAAAAGGTTTAAAAAAAAATGTTTACAGCTTCTAACAGTCTACTTAAATAACCCGCCTTCTCGACTAGCCATCACCAATTAATCACACACACACTAATTAGGTAATGAATACACTTAATTATGTCTACTTAAAAACTCTTTTCTTTAAAAAAGAAACTAAAAAGCTAGAAAACCACGTAGAAAACAATTGCACAAAACGGCCGAACAAAAGCAAGTTTGCCTCATCTGTCAAAATCGTCAAATCTTGTACTTAGGCTAAGCGGGAAATTTGAATTTGTCACCTTCGGTCGAAATCGTCGAAATTAACCTAGCTAATTTTACCAACATTTTATTTTATATTCTCTCAAAAATACATAACAAACATTTTGTTTGACTTAATTTTTATTTGCATGATTTGTATCAATAAAATGTTATAAAAAAGCCATTTCCTTTAAATTATGTAAAAAAAACATAAAATAATGTTGTTTAGCTGCCATTATTAATAAAACAGATCAAAAAATTGCTTTAATGTTAGTTAAATACCCATGTTAATAATATGGTTTGAAAAGTATGAATATGCGTTGAAGGTCTGCCTTCAAAAATCCAATATTTATTTGCCTGCAACAAAAAGGCATGCTTTACTTAATCAGGATTGGTATGCCGCTATTTTTGTATCCTTGTGGCAATTTGCCTGCATGTAAAATTTATTGGCAATTAAGTGTTTATTTAGGGTTAACTTTTTAATGCGTATTAGATGTTGGCATAATATTGCCACCAATTGTCAATGCTTTACCATCAATGCTAATATGAAAAATGTATATTGCCGGCAAATAGTGTTTGCTGGGATAGCATTTTCTAGTTTTCCATACCTGTAAAACATTCTTACCAAATTACATATATCCAATTATTTTTATTTATTTTGTATTCAAAATTTTTACATTAATACCTAGTTAGCATATATAACACCGATTTATTAAAATCTCATATAGAGATGTATAACATGCTGGTGGTACGTTTGCAAGTACTATCTCCCAAGGCTGCAATATTTTATCAAGACGTTCCTATCTTATTTTTAACAAGACGTCTTGCTGATTTCTATTTAAATTTCTAATTAGTTTCAATAAATCTACCAGTAGGATGCTTACACAACTCTCAAGGTGAGGGTCACGAAATGATTTTAAGTTTTGTTTTTTTTTTCTTAACCACCGTTAAATGTATTATAAAACAATATATGTAACGGAATCTTTGAGCTAATTTTCACAACTTCCAGCGATTCGATTTCTTTGAAACTTTGCACTCGTATCAAGGACCTATGACAATGCAATAATCTGCAAACAGTATCCCGTTATCCTGATTAGGATCGCCAGGATAAATAAATTCCTTTATAGATTTTCTGTGGGAGAGTAACAGAGAAAGAGCTAGTGCGCGATCTGCGCATGCGTGCAGTTTCAGAGACGTACTCTCCAGCATAAGGCTGACAGGAAACTTGTTTCGTGGTAGTTGCGTTCTGAAACCCCGTGCAGCAGTTGAAGCTTTAAATGAAATGATTAGATTACGAAATAGTTCGTGAAGCATTTCAATATCACATGTCCATGGAAAACCAATTGATATATCCGAACTAAAAAATAGAAAAATAAATAATAGTTTAAAACTAACCGCTTTTACCACGAACTAAAAATTAGAAAATAATTTTTCATTACAAAAGAAGTTTGTATTACAAGTAATAAAAGGTCAAACAATAAATCATAATTATATACCTCAAAATAAATTATAATAAAATTTAAGATAATAACAGAATAATTCACTTCAGAATAAAGCGTGGGGTGCTTAATATATTAAATGTTCATAATTATTTCATTTGTAAATATCTATGAGGGAAAAGTTATGAAAAAATAGTAAAATGCACCTCACGCTTTTTACTCTGAAGTGAATTATTCTGATATTATCTTAAAATTTTATTATAATTCTATTTTGAGGTATATAATTATGATTCATTGTTTGACCTTTTATTACTGTAATACAAACTCTCGCTAATGAAAATTATTTTACCTAGTGTGTTCGGGAAAACGATGAAGAGTCCAATTTTCAAAGATATTTGATGGACTTAAACCCAAATTGTATTATCCCGAGGCATAAAAACGTATCTGTATAACTCTTTTTGTAAGTGATATTGGTAATATCGGTAATTCTTGAAAAACTTCTTAAAGTTCCACAAAATGTTTTCTATGTATTTCAGTTTTTTAGCAACATCCACTATTCCTTTCTAGCTTTTACGTTTTTGCTTTTTCTTTCATACGATGAAAAACTAACCTAAACGCTTCCACGTGTAAATTAAAAGCTATGAAATAATTTTGCAAAATTAGCAATTGCTGATCAATAAATAATTGGACCCTTATTCATCAATTTTGAGGCGTTCCAACCAATTATATCCCGCGGTAATAGTTGGTGACAACTTCAGACGTATAATACATTGTTTAAACGTCAACATAAGCGATTGGCAAATACCGTTTTAAGAATTGGTTCTTCGCGTAAAATTTAGTGTATTCTTTTACCTTGTAAAACCGTTCTGAACCGTTCTCCGAACTGCCAATGGTTGTCAAGGCGGTTCTACGACATAAAAAATGTCAAATTGTAAAGGAACACTTATGGTGTCGTTCTGGGCGGTTCTGGAGCATAAAAGGAATACGGCAATTGATGATTGTTCATTCAAGTAGTACACTATGGATTTTTCTGAAAGTACTATGTTTAATTAGTTATTTTGTACCAAGGGCGTAAAATAGCCGCTTTTACGCCCCGCCGCTGAAAAGTGTTGCCCGAGCTCCGCAAAGAACAGCAATCAGCTGTGGGCGTAAAAGTGCTTTACGCCAGAGGTGCAAATCGCTGCTTAAATCCATTCTTACCAGGTATACCTAAAATTTCAACAATTTTTACTGGAGAATAAAATAAAACATTTTTGTGTTGTTTTTTTGTTATGGTTGGTGTAATCTCTGTAAAAGTGACAAGGTAATAATGCGTTTAAGTAAGAAAATAAAAACTTGCATCCGAATATCCCCGAAAATAATTAAGATCAAGCAGTTACTAACCCAAGCAGCAAGCTGACGTCATTATGACGTCATTTTTAAGTCATGTTTGGTCATAGGACGTCATCAGACCAAAATTATGACGTCATTTTAATGACGTGTTTTTGACGTCGTTAAGTGACATCTTTTCGACGTCATTTTTTCGTCTTACTACCTCATAAACATCTAATGACGTCATGTTTAGAAAACCCGCCAGAAAAATTTTGTGACATATAATTCGTGTTAAAATCCAACCGAAATATCATATGACAGAAAAATACGACTAAGAGTTTTACAAAATTGAAATAGGAAAAAACTCTTCCGATAGATGGCGTAATGGACAATAAACTACTACGTTTATTCAACATCTTCGTCTTTTATCGCCTACACCGTACCGATGAGACCAAAATAGTGTCGAGACCGGTCTGCGGTTGGTGATCCCAATTAGCTTTGAAAGAAATATCTTCGGCTAGTGTAAAAATCTGCATCTGCAGGTTGGACAATGTCCCAAGGGATGCGACCTTGCAGTGCAAGGAAATTGCAAGCAGTAAGAAGTTTTCCTATTTTAATTTTCAAATAAAAATATCGTATTATTTTAGTTTAAAAAAGCAAAGCAAGCAACTTACCGTCATCTTAAAGACGTCATATTAGGAAACGTCTTTTGCCCAGTGACTTATGGAGGTCAATTTAACGTCATTTTGTCGTCATCTTATGACGCCTTTGCTGACCAAATGTGACCAAAAATGACTAAAGAGACGTCAATAAGACGTCAGCTTGCTGCTTGGGAAGTATACTGTACTTGTAGTTTTATGAGGGTTTTTTTGACAAGTCTACCACGAATATTTATGCCGCCATATATGGAAGCGGCGCTTTAACCCAACCTGTCATTGTCAAATGTTTCGGGTGTGGGACGAGTCACTTTTTGTCGGATAAGTTTACCACAATGTTTTACATATAATTTTTAAACATTTTGCCAAAAAGAGTAATGGTTAGAGTCATAAAACCATAAGGTTCAAACAAATTCTTTGGGTATTGGACAAGTCGGGTTTCGTGACCCTTACAATTTTTGGCACAATTTTTAAAAATTGCATGTGAAATATTATGGTAAACTCTGACAAAAGTGACGCGTTTGCCCAGTCCGACACCCGAAATTTGACATTGACAGGCTGGGTCAGCGCCGCTTCCATGCAGGCTCCAGCCAAGATGTGAGCCGGTAAGGCGACTGCCTCGAGGCGGCATGTTTACAGGGGCGGCAAAATGATCGTACAGGGGCGGCAAAATGATCGTACAGGGGCGGTAAAATGATCATCTTTAATGTAAACTTAACCTAAAAAAAAGTAGTGCAATTTAAAAGTGTAAACTTTTTTTTGTTGTCTTCACAAATATGTGTAAGGGGGAAAGAAGATTAGGGAATTCAATCCCGCACCAAAACTTCAATCCCGCAAACCTGTGGGATAAAAATCATCGATCCCGCGGATCCGCAAGAATGCGGGATTGTTAACAATATATATAACTTTTGTAATAGACCTATTAAATATGCAAAGTTTTTATATTATATACAAAAATACAAAATACATTGGTTAGTGGTTTACTTAAACTTAGTTTAGTTGTGGTAAACTTAGTTTAAAGGTCAATTGTGAACTTTACCTAGTCGCATTGTTTTTGAAGTATTTTCGGAGAAAAGATAACATATCCAAGTTATCATCTTTTAAGTTTGATCTTAGTTTATTGCAAATATATCCTGCAGCTGAAAACGCACGCTCAGCCTCGACACTTGTCGGCGGAATAGACTTTACACAGTTGTAAATTAATATTGAATCCCGCAGATCCCGCACGGAAAATCCCGCAATGTTAATCCCGCAGAAACTTAGAGGGATCCCGCATTTGCGGATCCTGTGTTCGCGGGATTGGATTCCTAAAGTAGATCAATGGGGTAAAATAAAATAATACAATAAATAGCGGTAAGGAACTTTTGTTTTTGCTCCTCGAAAATTTTGAATCTCAAATTCGTGTTAAACTCGTTCCCTCGAACCCCCCTAAAAGGTTTTAAAAGTGTTCCTATCATGGACTATTGGTTAAAAACGTCAAATAAAAACAAAATTTGCCTTTAATTATTAAAGTAATTAGACCTGGCTATCCACGAAGTAATTTTTTAATCAATCTCTTAAAAAGGCTGCTTCAATTAAGCGTGGTAAAGCTTGGTTTAAGCAGCCGTTTTTGTGTACTTTTTAGGTAAACTAAATCCAAAAATAGGATTGTTGTGTATGTTAAAAATAAAAACTTTTCAAAATCTTTCGTGTGCAAGGTACCGCTATTGGCGCCCTCTCAATTTTAAAATAAAATGAAAGACCTTTCACTTGATGAAATTTTGTGTCATGAGTCAAAAAGACAAGTTTCCCCGTAAAAGTAAATAGTGCTTTACAGGACAACCAAAAATTTTTGACTCACCATACAACATTTTATATAAAAAACTTTCATTGTGGATCTCAAGCTTAAGACTTAAAGAAATTGTATGCGGGGGCCATAAGAGTTATTTCATTGACAGCGCATTGTCAAAATAGTTAGCTGTCAAAACTTTAGGCCCAGTTCACAATATGCACCCTCCAAGACCTCCAAAGCTACCATCGCAATATAGACGGTCTCTAGAGAATGAAAAGCTTCTCGATCGTGCTTCCAAAGCCAATATTTCTGCGGCAGCCATAGAGTGACGTCGGCCCGATAGTGGTCTTTATGTAGGCCGAGTATATAAGCTTGTAAGCGAGGTTATTCTGGTCCTGTCAATTTGTGTTCGGCAAGAGGTGTTTTAGTTGTGCTTCTTAGTTCTTGTAGTGATGGCGCGCATACACGCGGCGCTTTTCCTTCTGGGTTCGTTATGTGCTTTTACCGGTAAGTACTGATTTACTGTTTTGAACAGTCCTTTCTAAATCTTTATAGGTCGCCATCTTGCCAAAACTGAAATAAAAATAAATATACTTTTTATATTTTTATTAAAAATAAACCTATAACTTTGTATTTTTTGTTTTCTTATATCTAAGCGTTTTGATATACGGTGAATATATTGTTTAAACACCTACTTTTATTTTTTTCAAAAAATAAGGTAAATTAGAAAATATTAAAGAATAAAAGAAGTACATGAACATGACACAACTGACAAACAACATAAATTTAATTTTTAAGATGTATTTTTTTTAACAAAGATAACAAAGCTCACACAAACTGGATAGGATAATACTTATCTTTTTTTTTAATTAGTTGCGCTCTTTTAAAAGCATATACATCGCGAGTTTTTAACTTAAATACATTAAAAGTTTTGTTTTTGGAAAAATGCTCGGATCCGTTGATTTGTATATTTAGGCGCGTTTTTTTCTATTAAAAAAATATTTATACAATATGTGAGATATGATGTTATTAATATTTTTTAAATTGTTATTAAAGTTTTTTTATATAGCATTATTTGTAAAGGTTATATTAACAATATTGTATTGACAATAATAAGTTTTTGCAATATATACTAAAATATTAACTGTTTTTATTTGAAAGGTGATAGGGCACTGTTCATATTTTTTAGCAATAAATAAAAATATTTTTTGGTTGTTCGATATTGTTTTTTTAAGGTTTTTTACATAATAAAAACTGTAAACTGCTACTTCAAACAAACTAAACATTAAACTAAGACCCGTAACACATGAGTGATACGAACGCCCTAAGCCCTACGCCCTACGCCCTACGCTCTACGCCCTACGCTCTACGCCCTACGCCTGATACATTGAAAGCAATGTAATCTTTCACATGCAGGCGCGGCGCGTACGCGTTAGGTCACATTACGTTCAATGTAAATCTTTTTGTCAGGCGTAACGTGACTAAAGGTACTTGCACACATGTACACTTTTGTAACGCAACTTTTTATAGCAGGATAATAAATAAACTTTATGTTGCTTGCTTATGCGAGTACCTTAAGGTATTTTAAATGTAAATAAACAAGCATATGTTTCCTCATGGTTTTAGGATATATAGAAAAATAGATTTTTTTCTTTTAGAAATCGATGTACTTGTATATAATATCTATTAAGATCAATAAGTTATCAACATACAAGAACACTTTCTAAATTTTATCGAGAAACTATATGTGTTAAAGTGGATTGCGGTACAAGTTGAATTTAGTTAATCAATTAATAGGAATTGTTGCTTTCGCTTTTCGTTATGTTCCTAAATGTTTCATGGTTGTTGCATAAGAAATGATTTTAAAGGTCAAAGAATGCAAAAGGCTACAGAAAAACTGTGAATTAATTTTTATAAAATAATATATATTTTTTATGTTTTACCCATCTATTATTGATCTGTAATACCTTAGAAACGGAATATGTTATGGTAGCAATAATACCTGCTATCACACCTAGGGCATTATAAGCGGGCATTATGATAATGCCCGCTTATAACGCCCTAATGCGCTAATATGGAAATTTTATTGCTTATCCAATTTTATTTCTCTCACAATAAAGATCAAGTTTATACAAAAAATAATTTTTCTTTAAACAATACTAAAAATTAAACTTTATTTCCAAAACAAAAATTACAATTTTGAAATGTCCCGGAAAATGTAGCTGATCCCACTATAGAATGGTCGGTGTTTTTGTGGTGGTAGCAGAGGTGGTAGCACTAACGCTATTTTGTATAGAAGAACAGTCCATTAATACATTTTAATATTTGTTCTCCTTCCAAAACTTTAGACTTCTTCGGGACGTATCCTTTCGACTTAACTTTTAAAAAGATATGAGACGATGGTATTGCGAAATGTCTATATTTTCATAGACCATCAACGTAGACCTTAGGGTGGAATACTTGGTCCAGAGAGAGTTCGGACTGTATTTTTCCGAGTAAAAATAATAAAGTTTGTTAAACATATGTATTAAAATAAAATCAATAACTTACCAGTTCCTGAAAATATGCCATTAAAACGGTTTCGGTTATTTGAAGAATTGCGTTCGCATCTTTCCAAATACCAAATATGCCATACTCCCGATCATACTGTTGCCTTGATTTAACTGGCAAAAGATTTTCGGTCGCTTTTATAGCCTTTTCTCTTATATTTTGTGAAATTTCTTCCATTTTGAGCAAATCGTTAAATAAAAAATGCCAACTGACTAACTAATAGAAACGTCATTATCTACTTACGTATACAGATACAGGTGCAACTTATTTTTTATATTGCGAATAAATAATGTAATTAGTCATTGAAAAACTCTTTTCGTGTAAAACATAAAGCATTGTATGCACCACGGGCTTTACTGGACTGTAGTGCCCATCAGGTCGAAATCTAGCCCTCGGGCCAGAGGCCCTCGGGCTATTTCGATCTTCAGGGCATTATAGTCCTAGTAACGCCTCTGATACATAAATAGCTATAATATATTAGGTTATTTATGAATTATTTTTTCAGTTAAATTTTGATTAAAGAACAATTATAAGTTAATGCTGTTAAAAACGATAGTTTTTATGTTTTAGATAATACTTTCAGCTGTTCTTTTAGTATGTGTAAAGTGTCGTCGGTAATAAAAGTATATGTATTTACACAAACACATAAATGCATATTGGCAATAAAAGTTACTTATGCGTTGCATAAAAGTATAGGGAAATGAAACATTAATAATGCCGTACATATTACTTTAATTACACCGGTTAAATAACTATTAAAAATCAAAGTAATTAAAGTGGAAATTAATATGATAGATGTACAGGGTTTTTATTTATATTTTGCCATCCACTTTTAACTATAACCAAGTAGAGTAGGATAGATAACACGTCCTTTATTAAAGTTTAATACTTTTTATCCATTATCTTTTGAGCATAAAAGGAAAGTAAAAATAATCATCAAAAACACAAGAAAATGAAGGGAAAAACTTTTTTTTTAAATGGAACACCTTGGGTCACATTATATCCACGGTTATATAATTAGGAATGCTGGATTATATTTGAAACTTTCCACATAAAAAAATATCTGGGGTATTTTTTTCCTAAATTAAAAATAAAAACATACACTACATCGGAGAAAAAAATTATTGGAGACTCTTACACTTTTTAAAATTATTTTTAATTTTAATGTATAAATTTCCAATAAATCTGTACATAATAAACCACAAGGTATTTCTTATGGTTTAACAAGTCAAACAAGTTTTAAATAACTTTTCACATAATGTTACTTTTACTTTTAAAGCTGAAGAGACGTTTAGGATGGTCGTTGTTTTTTTGTTGGTATTGAATAATAAATTATAAATGTAATGGTAATTTAATAAATATTTTATTCTTACATGGCAACAGAGGAAGAAAAAGCTTTAAATAATGAATTTTAAAAATGAGGTAAACAATAAGTCAGTAATATGGAGATAATCTTTACCTCATTTTTAAAATAACTATGGAGATTTACTTAATTTTTGTATATTTTTAAACCGGCAATATAATTAAAAATGGTATTGTTCACGCACGGACGTTTATAGCTTTTATGGGGAGGTTTTGAGTATTCAAAAAATTGCTTTACATATTTTTAAAGGGAAAGAAAAAGTCCCCTTTTTATTTAATTCAAAAATATTCCTCCTTATCCCCTATTTCCTCCTCACAAAAATTATTATCAAGACCAGAAAAAAAAAGGGTACTCACTTTCCTAAAAACACTCCATTTTACTGATTTTTTCTATCTTTACATTTTCTATTTTCTTCTTTTCCGATGCTAGGGGGATTCTAAACCCCAAGACCCCCTAATATACGCCCATGTTTTCAAGTGTCAAAGGGTGCTTCATATGAAAAAGTTGAGTGTCGCATTTTAAGGCAAACTTTAACACTTTGTGGACTAAGGAAAGAAAACACTTATACGTTACTTCGTAAAAAATATATATACAGTCTGTCTAGGTGAGTTGGCGTCATATGGGAAACTTTTATCATTAATTTTACGTAAAAAGTTATTCTTTATAAAATTTTCTGCATGGTCCAAAACCTTAAAAGAAACCGTCAGATATCAAATTGTATCAGTCATCTAGGAGGTTTGACCAAAAATGTATTTTTTGCTTAAAAAGTACCTGTATTTTTGCTAAATCAAAAATTAGATTTAAAAAAAAGACTAGAATTCACATTACTTCTTAATATGTAATTTTGTCTATTTACAATTTTTTTTCTGTGATAATGGTGATAATTTAGAATTGTACATGTAGTGCACTATATTTCCTGACTATAAATATCATAGGACAGTTTAAAACACCCTTTTTAATTTTTATCAAAACAAGAAGAATATACAATGTACCAATGTACAATGTACAAAAGTACAAAAAAATTTAATAACTAAAAAAAGATACAGGGGCTAAAGACAGCAAGAAATATTTAGGGAACGTTATCTCGGAAACTAGTAAATCGGATTTTAAAAACTAAAAGCTGTTAAGAAGAGAATTTTAAACCCTTTAAGACAAGGTATTACTTTGACCCCTTTCCCATTTAAACTTCTTGACGTTTGTGTTGGTGTGGAAAGGAATAACCCCGACCATGTAAAGTTTAACATAAAAATGTGACCCCCTAAAAATTAAAATTGACATGTTTTATTAGTGTACAAATAACGGAATAATAGGGGTGGCTCGTTTTTATTGGAATTCACTGTATAAATAATGCACCTAAGAAAAGTTAGAAGCCCATCTTTCACCTAATTGTATAGACACTTATAATTAAAGCAAAATTAAAGTACCTACATAATTTATTCTGTTTTTGAGTAATTTATTTAAATTAGAATATTTTCCAGAAAACTTTTAATAGGTAATTTGCCTTTAATTTAAGGAATATATCTAGTTAATTTTGTTCCTTATGAAAAGGTTTACAACTAAAATTTGTGAAATTTACTTAATTATGATAAGAATTTATATCAATAAAAGTTATGAAAATACACCTTTGAGTATTTAAACTTAAATATAATATGTTTACTGGCTGGTATAATTTCTGTTTTATACGAGATTTTCTTTTTAAATGATAAAACCCTAATATTTCTTTTTTTTTTGTTCTTGTTCATCTCTAAAGAATTTAGCTTAAAGTTTTGCTTTGTGCACAAAACATTTTTTGTAAATGAACTGTTCAAATAATTGTTTTTACTAAAAACTATTATACTTTTGTGACCGTGTATTTTTTGTAAAATATATATTTTTAGCAATTAGTTTTTATACTAGCGTTTGCAAAACTGGACTTTGTGCACATTATTTTGGTGCGCCATTCTTAGCTTTATTCATGGCATATATTTTAGAAGTTCTTTAAATATAACTTACGAATCACTCTTTGTTTGACTTCCGGACAGTGCGGACGTGCGTAGAGGACTACAAAGTTCTTCCCGGAGTGGCGGCTAGAGGTGTCGTAATGAACGTTTTTTTACCTTCGGGGATCAAGGAAAGATTCACGCTAAATTGACGGCATCTTTCTTCTGATCTAAGCGCTGTGAGCGAAGATTTCTATAAGCTGATGGGGTATCCTGTTTGGTGGTGAACACGAAGTATTTCTCGAATGGCGGGAAATAGATGGGCGTGCCATGGGAACTGTCAGTAGTGAAAGTGAAGGTTATACGTAACACCAGTAGCAGATCTTGGTTTGACAGCCGACAATTTATGCATTGCATCGATTGTTGAATTGTTTTTGTTTTCTTTTGGAATTTCTGGGTGCTACGAGCTCGATTATCCAGGGATTTTCCGCCGACGAAGCCCTGGAGAGCATAGTCCGGAAGGGGGAGAGTGGTGGATTGGACCTAAAGGGACCAAAACCAAGAAAAAAATAGAGAGAGAGAGAGATAACTTACAAATATTTTGTAAATATTATTTACATTAAAATTAACAAAAGAAAAAGGTTTCGCTTTTTTTTTTATTTCATCTATCGTTTGCATAAGAATTACATTGAAATCCGCGTAACATTCTGAATAATACGTTTATGCTAATTTGCAATGTTGCGTTTTACAATAAATTAATTTTATAATTTAATTCATAATTAATTTGTAAATGCCATATAAAATATGTTCATGAAAATGTCATGACGCCGACGTCCATAAATTAATACAATGTGTATTCAAACTAAAATTTTATTGTGCAAAAATATAAAAATTTACGCGTTCTTGTATAGTCTGCTTCTTTTAAATTATAGTATTGTAAAATCTTAAAGTCAAAGAATAAAACTAACTTCACTATAGAACTGACCAGCATTTGCCGTCAAGAATAAACAGGATAAAACTCAGATGAACTAGCATGAGCTGTTTCAGCTGAAAACAATGATTTAAAGCCGGCTCTCGGACTATTAAAAACAGGCGATGAAAATCACAATAAGTGGATGTGTCCCAAAACAAATCTAGATTTATGGCATGCGCCACCACATCAAAGGTATGGTGGGCGATCCATCTAAAAACTACAGAGTGTCTTGGGGCACACTCTGTTAAGTAAAGTAGTTAGACTTCTGACAGGTCACCGTTATCTAAGGAAACATTTTCTTTTAAATCTTGGTACCGTCCCACGAGAGCTTATTATGCCAAGGTACGAGAGTACCGGGGTGTCGGGATATAAGATGTTCAACCCATCTTCCCACCTATTCCGTCAACGGTGTCCAAGCACTGAAATATGCAGTTCTTGAATTTCACAGCACCTTTACACAACTCGGTAGTGCCACCTTGGACGTTACGATTAAATACCTACTCTCTTAATATATATCTCCACAGCTGGGGATCGAACTCTGCCTTTTTGGGTTAGAGATCAAAAACTTTGTTCCTCACGCTACCGTGGAGATGAACTTTCATGAAAATGGGCATATGCAACATGCAGGTTTTTGAGGGAAAGAAAAGAAAACAGTCTTATATTTAATATTTTGTAAACTGCAATGTACTGATACACACAAAAATACAATGTGTTTAAAAATATAAGTAGTGTAAACCAATTTCTAGTTTAAACCATCTTAGAATCTACTTAGACCTGATAAAGAGAAAGCGTTTCTATAAAAAAAATATGGGCAGCTCTCTAACATAGGTAAAAGCTTATATGGCTTTGGTAGGTACCAGGTACCAAAGGTTTATGAATTGAAATTTAACTTTTGTCATTTTCAAAAGCTGAATTTATATATGTTACTTGGGTACCCATTGGACGATATTTCCTCAGTTGCTAGACTGCTTTGACAGTTCCAACCCCTTCGCAGACAAACTTTTTGGGGCTGGCACATGTCCGGAGGATGTCCAATATTTCTGTTGTTTTTAACAGCAGGTATGACAAAAAGTCTTAAATAAGAATTGTAGGGTTACCAAATAGGCATGTCCTTAAAATATTTTGGTGTATACAGAGTGCCCCAAAAAACAATTTAAAGAAAAATAACCCCACAGCAACAATCTACTTTTCTGACACTATGTATACATCAAAATATTTTTGGGACATGCCAATTTAGGAAACCCTTACCAGTCTTTATTCAAGACGTTTTGTAATATCTTGTTAAATTGCAGACATATTTGACTTTCTCGGGCCATTGGGCCAACTCCAAAATGTGTGTTTGCCAAGGGGTTGGGAACTGTTATAACTGTGGAAAATTCTTCTAATAGGTACCCAAGTAACATATACATATACATTTCTAGGCTATGTACAAATGACAAAAGTGAAAGTTTTAGTTCATTAACCTTTGGTACCTTGTACCTGCCAAAGCCACTGTGCGTCAAACTTCATAGTCTACCACCGCGTCTACCTATGTTGGGAGCATAGCACTGACGAACTTTAAGCTTTAAGAAATAACGAAGGGGCTACTGGACTATATAGGAAAATGTTACTTTAAAATCGTTTTAAAGATTAGCAAATAAAGTAAAACCATCATGATCTTGCATTTTGGTAGTTTACATTTTCTTTATTTTTCTTATCATTTTTTTATCTTTGGACAAACCACGAAAGCTAAAGCCTAAAAATACTAACGCTACCGTGGTTGTCTTAAGCGAGGTAAGAGGGAGTTTGTTGACACGGGACTTAAATACTTGAAGATTTGGGGAAAGGAAAGACCTCCGCGGGCAGCAGGTTCCACAATCTAGAAACTCTAGGGATAAAAGAACGAACAAAGTGAGAAGTTCGGGGCCCGTCCAGTTGGACCGTATAGGGATGCAGACGCGCGGAACCACGAGTTTCTCTGTTGGGAACCGTAAGCGGAGGAACTATACTGGACAATTCTTCAGAGCAAGAGCCATGGAAGTACCTATAAAAAAGCGATAAGTCCCCCACAGCCCGACGATGGGCAAGAAAGGAAAGCCTTTCTGTAAGTGAAGGATCATTAATGAGACGAATAGCTCTTCTTTGAATAGAATCAAGAATGCTTAGGGTTGAGGGGACGCCATGCCCCAGATATGAGAACAATATTCCAAGGGAGGTCGGATTTGGGACACATATAAACGTGTATAAATTAGAAGCGGAAAAATACTTTTGGCTCGAAAGAGAAACCAAGCTTTTTTGAAGCTGCCGTGGCTATAGATACAATGTGTTTATGCCAGTTAAGGTTACTTACAAATGTGACGCCCAGGAGATTGAAGGTGTCTTTGCTCTGTAAAACTTGGCCGCTCATAAGTAGAGGATAAGTATTTGATGACCCTTTCGTGACAAGAAACATGACTGTGTTTTGGATGCATTAAAATGGACAAGATTTTTGGTGCCCCAATCCAATATCTTATTTATTACCAAATAAACAAAAAGTTATTTTTTAACATAGAAAATTTGCTTTATTAATTAATTACGAAATTTAAAACTTTTACAAACAAAAAACTTTAATATTAAAATTCCTTTATTTAATTACCAAAATACTTCCAAAGAGAGAAACCATCAACGAGGTAATCAACTTTCACGATCATATGTTACTCACCCAGCGGCTTAATTTCTAACAATTTACTTATCTGATCAAAATCAATACGTTCTATATGAATATTTTCGTTAATTATTACCTAATTATTTAAAAGAATTTAGTATTCACTTTCAATTCTCACAGACAAGTACAAAATTAATTACGAAAAAATGTCAAGAACATTTGTAACTCGGACGGCACGTAACGTAAATCACTATTAATTAATTCTTCTGTAAAAGCGCATAAACACAGATTTTTAACATGTTTAAAATACCTTTGTTTGAATGAATCTTAAGTTATTCTTTTTGCAGTTAAACTTGCATGGTAAAATTTTGTTTCTTTATTTTGCATGCAGGCGAATTGCCGGCAAGCATATAAAAATGGCGGCATACCAATCCTGATTAAATAAAGCATGCCTTTTTGTTGCAGGCAAATAAATATTGGATTTTTGAAGGCAAACCTTTAACGCATATTTATACTTTTCAAACCATATTATTAACATTGGTATTTAACTAACATTCGAGAAATTTTTTTGATCTGTTTTATTTATAATGGCGGCTAAACAACATTATTTTATATTTTTACATAATTTAAAGGAAATTGCCTTTTCCTAACATTTTATTGATACAAATTATGCAAATAAAAAATTAAGTCAAACAAAATGTTTATTATGTATTTTTGAGAGAATAAAAATAAAATGATGGTAAAATTAGCTAGGTTAATTTCGACGATTTCGACCGAAGGTGATAAATTCAAATTTCCCGCTTAGCCGAAATACAAGATTTGACAATTTTACAGATGAGGCAACCTTGCTTTTGTTTGGCCGCTTTGTGCAATTGTTTTCTACATGGTTTTCCAGCTTTTTAGTTTCTTTTATAGAAAAGAGTTTTTAGTAGGCATAATTAAGTGTATTCATTACCTAATTGCAACAATGCAACAAAAAAAAAAGAAGAAGTCTGCAGTTGTGCCACTGACGTATTTTCTATCTTTATTTTTTTTTTATTTATTTTTATTAATTATTATTTAATCATTGCATAAAATTTATTTTGACCCAAAACAGGCCAAAATTCTTTACCATTAACTCCATTAAACTTAAGAAAAATAAAGAGAGAAACTTTTTTTTAATGAAATACTCTGTATATTATGTCATCATTAAAATATGATTTTTAAAAAATTTTACAAAAATTCCATGTTTAATGTATCTGTCTTTAATACTTTCTGAAAATAAAACCATTAAATCCAAATATAATTATTTTTTATATCTACAGTCACAGTTTAGTATCGTAGGTAGGTATAATGGAAATTATATCTACTATTTTTCAGATTTAGGTAGTCATATTTCAAAAACTATGAAATGCATATATATTAAATCTGGTATTTTAACACGCTTTTATTTTGTATGTATGTAACGGAATCTTTAAGCTTAATTTTCACCAACTTCCAGCGATTCGATTTCTTTGAAACTTTGCAACGTATCAAAGACCCATGACAATGCAATAATCTGCAAACAGTATCCTGTTATCCTGATTAGGATCGCCAGGATAAATAAATTCCTTTATAGATTTTCTGTAGGAGAGTAACAGAGAAAGAGCTAGTGCGAGATCTGCGCATGCGTACAGTTTCGGACGTACTCTCTACATAAGGCTAACAGAAACTTGTTCGGAGTAGTTGCGTTCTGAAACCCCATGCAACAGTGAAGCTTTAAATGAAATGATTAGATTACGAAATAGTTCGTGAAACATTTCATTATCACATGTCACGCAGAAAACTAATTGATATATCGAACTAAAAAATGAAAAATAAATAATAGTTTAAAAAACTAAAAAACACGCTTTTATTTGCAACCGAAAAGTTTGTATTACAGTAATAAAAGGTCAAACAATAAATCATAATTATATACCTCAAAATAAAATTATAATAAAATTTAAGATAATAACAGAATAATTCACTTCAGAATAAAAGTGTGGGTGCTTAATATATTAATATGTTATAATTATTTCATTTGTAAATATCTATGAGGGAAAAGTTATGAAAAAATAGTAAAATGCACCCACGCTTTTTACTCTGAAGTGAAATATTGTTATTATCTTAAATTTTATTATAATTCTATTTTAGAGGTATATAATTATGATTCATTGTTTGACCTTTTATTACTGTAATACAAACTCTTTGTAATGAAAAATAATTTTCTAATTTTTAGTTCGGTTTGCATATAAAAGCGTGTTTTTTTAGTTTTTTTTTAAACTATTATTTATTTGTAACGCTTTTTTGCCTTTCTAATGGGGACATAATATTTAGGGTATTTCAATAAGTTAACTTTTCATTTTTCTTGAGTTTTTGATGCCCTTTGTTTTTATGCTCAAAAGATAATTGATATAAAAGTTTGAAAGACGTTTTTTTTATCCTTCTTGGTTATAGTTACAAGTGGGTGGCAAAATATAAATAAAAACCCTGTACATTAGTGCATACTTATTTCAAAATGTAATATCTAAAGAAAGATTAGAAACAATCAAAACAAATATAAGACCCAGAAACGCTCGTTATCGCGGAAAAAATGTTAAAAAGGATTCTTCTTTTAAATAAACCAATTTTCGTATTTAAAACCTACTTTTAATCCAAACATTATTTCTTTATAAAAAAATTCCTCCGTTTGTCTCCCCGGTGGCGAAGAGAACAGAGCTTTGATCTTCGAAGCCATAAGTCGCCGGTTCGATTACCAGCGGTGGAGACATATTTGGGTAGTAGTTATTTAAAAATAATTTCCGTGGTGGCATTACCGGCGTTATCTGAAAGGTGCTGTGAAATGAATAACTGCATGTTTTAGTATTTAGACAACATTGACGGAACAGGGGAAACGATGGGTTAATTATCTAATAACTCGACACCCACGGTATTTCGGTTTTTAGGCTTAGGCATTCGTGCGGTATCAAAAAGATAAAAAAATGATAATACGGAAAATAAAGGTACTTTTCTTTTGAGATAAATTATTATTTTTACATGCCTCGTATACCACTGCAAAAACTAATTTCCAATTATTTTATTTTAAGTTTTAGACCATGCAGAATTTTTCATAAAGAATTTTTTTCGTAAAATTTAAAATAAAAAGTTTTCCATATGCTGCGAACTTACGTAGCCACGCTATGTAAACTCTTTTTCATTAAATTAGCTCAGAAATAATAAATTCTTTTACCGCAATTGAGAAACCGCATATCAAGCTTTTTAGTAAATTCCACAGAAAATTGTTTCAGCAAACCCTATACTTTTAAATTCCTTATCCGTCATAAATAATTTTTTACTTTAAAAAAGTGGTTTAATAAATTATAAGTAAATTATACATGGGATAAGAAATAATAATGTTATTGATGGACAAAAAGTTACAACTAATTGGCACCTCAAGACAAAAAAAACAAGGTTTTCTTTGCTTTCCTTGAGCTAGTGTTAGTATGGTAATCCGATTTACTATTCAAGAATTTAAGGGTGTGGGATACTATTTTGCATTGGTAAATGCATTTTTATAATTAATTTTATTCTTTATAGTATATCCAACGTAAAAATATGCTTTTGTATTAAAATGCTGATTCACCGAACACTTGCATTTTTTTTATCTTTGGACAAACCACGAAGACTAAAAGCCTAAATACTAACGTACCGTGGGTGTCTTAAGCGAGGTAAGAGAGAGTTTGTTGACACGGGTCTTAAATACTTGAAGATTTGGGAGGGAAGGAAAGACCTCCGTGGGCAGCAGGTTCCAAATTCTAAAAACTCTAGGAATAAAAGAACGAACAAAGTGGGAAGTTCGGGGCTTGTGCAGTTGGACCGTATAGGGATGCATACGCGCGGTACCACAAGTTTCTTTGTTGGGAACCCTGAGTGGAGGAACTATACTGACAATTCTGTGGCGAGCAGTGGTGCAGTGGCTAGCGTGTCAGCCTCTCACCGCGGCGATCCAGGTTCGAATCTCGGAGTCGGACATCGGATTATTCATTGCTCGTCACCTCACAGTTGGCAATAGCAAACCACTGTGTAGTATTCTGCCATTTCTAGGTAGTAGTTATTTAAAAATAACGACCGTGGTGGCACTACCGCGTTGTCTAAAAGGTGCTGTGAAATGCAAAAAAACTGCATGTTTCAGTGCTTGGATAACGTTGACGGAACACGACAATAATGGGTTAAACATCCAGTAACCCGGCACTCACGGTACACTGGTATTTAGGCATAATCCTTCGAGAGATGTCATAAAAAATAAAAAAAATCTTCAGAGCAGAAGCCATGAAAGTACCTATAAAAAAGCGATAAACCCCCACAGCCCGACGATGGGCAAGAAAGGGAAGCCGTTCTGTAAGTGAAGGATTATTAATGAGACGAATAGCTCTTCTTTAAAAGGAATCAAGAATGCTTAGGGTTGTGGGGGACGCCATGCCCCAGATATGAGAACAATGTTCCAAGGGAGGTCGAATTTGGGACACATATAAAGTGTATAAATTAGAAGGAGAAAAATACTTGTTGGCTCGAAAGAGAAATCTAACCTTTTTAAAGCGGCCGTGACTATAGATAAAATGTGTTCATGCCAGTTAAGGTTACTTTTAAATGTGACGCCCACAAGATTGAAGGTGTCCTTGCTCTGTAAAACTTGGCCGCTCATAAGTAGAGGATGATTATTTGGTGACTCTTTTCGCGACAGGGAAGACCATTGTGTTTTGGATGCATTAAAATGGACGAGATTTTTGGCGCCCCAATCCAATATTAAATTAAGATCCTGCGAAAGAGATTCTGCATCGCTCTGCGTTTCTTTCCAAATCAGGTTAAGTGATGGGTTTAGGAACCTGAAAACTGGAGTAAAGGGTACTATCGTCGGCGAAACTATGAATGAAATTAGTTGTGGACGAGAGAAGGTCGTTGATGTAAAGAAGAAAGAATGTTGGTGCCAGAACTGAGCCCTGAGGCACTCCAGCATTTACTTAGTGAAAGCTTAAAGAATGGCCGTCCACAATAACTGATATACGACGATGAGATAGATAACTAGAGAGCCAAGTACAGAGTTTAGTTGAAAGACCATAGGAGGGAAGTTTATTAAGAAGTGGTCAAAAGCTTTGGATATATTAAGAGCAACGATCTGAGACTCACCTAGAAACTCAAGAGACTTATTTTTTCATTCAGTGTGATACGAAGGAAAGAAGATATGCTGTAGATCTTTTGTGGCAAAATCCATACTGCCTGTCATGCAAAATTGTGTGCTTTTCTAGATACTTAGGAATTTGTGAATTAATGAATTTTTCCATTACTTCACAAAGAACTGAGAGAATTGAAATTGGTCTAGTTAGATGGATGAGATTTAGATCCTTTCTTGGGAATAGGAAATGATGCGGTAAGAATAATGCTTTTGTGACTTTAATGTCACACTATAAGTTTTCTTGTTCTCTAAACTTAAAAATGTTTAAGAACCTCTAATATTTATTTTTATTAGGTTTTTGTTTTTATTGACTTGGGTATCATCAAATATATATATTTTTTTTGTCTTCGGACAATCCAGGAAGGTTAAGCGTCTACATACTGAGGTACCGTGGGTGACGGAAGAGCGAGTTTGTTAACACGAGACCTAAATAATGCATGAAGATTTGAAGTTAAAGGAAAGACTTTCACGGGGAGCAGGTTTCACATTTTAGAAATTTTGGGAATAAAAGAACGAACACAGTAAAAAGTTTTGGGTCTTTCCAGTTAAACTGTATTGGGATACATACGTGTGGCGCTAGGAGTTGTTGGGAACAGAAAGTAAATAAATTATACTGGACAATTTTTTGGAGCAGAAGCCGTGAAAGTACCCATAAAAAAACGATTGATACCCCACACCCCAACAATAAGCAAAAAAAGTGAAAGATCATTGATAAGGCTAACAGCTCTTCTTTGAACGGGATCAATAATTTTAAGTGTCAAGGGGAACGTTCTTTCCTATATATGAGAACAATTTTTTAGGGGGAACAGATTTGGAATACATACAAAGTTTATAAATTAGAAGGGAAAAGACTTTTGGCACGAAAGAGAAATTCAAGCTTTTTAAAGCTGCCGTGGCTATAGATACAATGGGCGCATTCAGGAGGACTCGCTTAACGGCCGGGTAAGCAGAATGTAAAAATTCTTAAATTAAACCAATAGGATGGCTTCATTTTGACAGTTTTGACATTTCACTTACACAGCGCTTAAGCAGCTGAGTTCTTCTGAATGCACCCAATGTGTTTGTGCTAGTTAAATAAAGGATTGGCATTTTATTTATCAGAATATTTAGGTATTATATTAATGATTCGGATTTTTTTAAATATCATTTTAATTAAGATCATACAGGTAAATAAATAATAGAAAAATTAAAAAAAGAAATTCACACATAGTTGTAAAAGCTGAATGCTTTGGCTGGTTTTCAGCCTCGATATTATTTCTTGTGACTTGTTCCCTAATAAAATAAATACCTATTTTAATTTTAATATAAATTTGTGTCGTGTTAAAATGTTTTGTTAAAATTTAGAATCACTGTAAACAATTTCAAAAACACCTATTTTCTTAAAATATCTGTTACTAGGTGATAAATTTGATTTTAACATGACAAGTTAAATTGTGCAACAAATAATCTTTGCAAGATTATTGCAAATAACTAATCATATACATTGTTTACGTGTCTTGACTAGATTGCAAAGAGAAAGTCTTGTTCGTAACCTCTGTAACATTTTTGCATATGCAGTAGAAAAAATATTGATGAGTGCCTTAAGTTGGTGTGAGTGATTCATCAACAGCGAATTCATTAACAAATATGTTTACACATGTAATTTAGTAAAAAAATATTTTTGGTTAGTAAAAAGTACTGCAAGTCTCAAGTATCCTTAAAACCGCTAAAGCTACATTTACCAAATTCGGTATTTGGAAGATATCAAGCATGAAGAATTTAATAGTAATTTCGGCACCGTTGCCGGATTTCCCTGTTTCGTGCTACACGTATCTTTTTCATTTTTTTTTAATGGAATGCCCCATTTATTTTTATTGCAATAAATTGCGCAGGCTAAATTTAATGAGTCCACAAGTTTTTAAAATTCTACTATTTCTGGCTGCTAAAATATGGCAACACCACATTTTAGGTAAAAAGTTCAAATGCGCTCAAATACAGGGTAATTAAAAAATCGATCACGAAACATAAGGGGGTGGTTCTACTTAACAAAATAAGGGTAGAGCTTCATATAATTTTTTTTCAAAATGTCATTCGTTTTCAAGTTACAAGCCGTCAAAGTTCAATTTTTATTTTGGTTTTTTCGCGATATTGCATTTATTTTTTAACCAATCCAGTTAATATTTTGCACACAAATCGAGCTTTGCAGCTTTAAAAATTTTAAGACAAAAGTACTTTTTTAAATATTGCCGGAGGGCACTTTACCTAAAACTTAAAATGTATTTACATCATAACTTTTTATTTTGATAAATATCGCAAAGCTGGGGGCGCCCACTTTATAGACGATCAAAAACTGAAAAAATAAGGTACTTCTTATTATAGTCAATAAACCTCACCGTTTAGGCACCAATAGACATCAAAGTTTTTATCAATTTTAATCAAATTACCTACATACATACAGGGTGTCCAGTAACTCAACCGACAAATTTTACAACAGAAAATAAGAAAAAACTTCATATAAACATATGTCCTAAACGTCTTGATTTTTGAACTACGGTGTGTTAAATATTTAAAAAAACGTTTTTTTTTTTAATATTTACTGTCCAATACCGTCCAATTTGAAGCATTTAAAAAATTTAAAAAATACGTTTAGCAAAAAAATAAGAAATCTGGCAACAGTGCCGATATCACTATTTATTTCTACATGTCCAAAAACCTTAGATATCAAATTTGGTGCATATATCTTTAGCGGTTTTAAAGATATTTAACAGTTGTGGTACTTTTTAGTAACCCAGTATAGTCTAGTAAAGCAACAACAAAGCGGAACCGATGGACAGTGCGTTGAGATATAGAAATTTCGGGAAAAAAGTCGTATCAGTCTTTTAACAATTAAATATCTCTGTTATTAATAATTGAGTATGGTACAATGCTCTGCTAACACAGAAAGCAATACGGTAATATTATCATATTTACACTTAACACATTAATATACATAATATTATACATATAAGTTGTTATAAAAATAATAATTTGGCATTTTTATTCACATATCGACGCACTGTGCGGTGTGTCACCTTGTTTTTAATCTTAACCTGTTGGTATTTTACACGTATTAAGCTGGCTGTCCATGAGAGCGGCTTTTGCTCGCGGATGATAATTCAGCGTTGTGATTGGCGGGAAAAGCATTTTAAATTTGCACTAACCAATCACAACGCTGAATTATCATCCGCGACCGTCTTTTTTCCACGCGTTGCCTGTAAACCATTTGACTTAGCTGATACGGTATTTACACAGAGTGTTTTGCTGGTTTTTTGAGTGTGCTCCAGAATCAAAATTTCATGATAAAAAAATGTGTTAATTATTTGCAGTAAAAACATTTTTAGGATACTAAGAGGCTTTCTCTCAGTGTCCCCAGTAACGCAGTGAACAATCTTTGATCTTTAATCCACAAGGCCCGGGTTCGATCCCTAGCCGGGGAGACATTAAGTAGGACTTATTTTAAAAATAACGTTTGTGGGGCACCACCTCATTTTCCAAAGGGTAATTGCATGTTTCAGTGCTTAAATAACGTTGGCGGAACAGGGGAAAAGATGTGTTAAACATCTAATAACCTGACACCGGTACTTAGCATTAGCCTTTGTGAGCTGCCACAAAATATAAAAAAACAAAATTTTTTACGTTTTGGCAAGATGAGTGGACCAACATTTTAATTTATTTGAAGGTTAGAAAAAAATAAAATTATTTTACCCAATTTTTAGCCGCGCAACAACAAACCAGTGAAGAAACACCAAAGAAAGAAGACAGTTTTGAAGCTGAACTATGTAAAGACAAAGATGCCGGTGAATGGTTTAGGTTGGTGGCTGGAGAAGGCGATAATTGCCGTGACGTCATTCAGTGTACCTCCTCTGTAAGTACAATTTATACATTATTACATTAGTACCAGAGACAACAATGAGACGAGTAACTGGTCCTAACAATTTGTCCATTGTATTTATCTCTTTCTGGTTTAACGCAAGTTCCAATAAATATGTCTTAGTCTTTCATCATGGCAGGCTATCGTAGATGGAGCAATCATCGCTTTGACTTGGTTGCCAAGTTGTTTACAATTTCTGCATGTTAACTTTAATATCCTTTTTTGGCTCACATCTAATTAAGAGAAAGAAAATATACCATGAATCGAATATTTTTAACTTGACAAACGTTGCCGCAGGCAGTCACGCCGAAATGGTAATCGATATTTGTGTTTGATATTTTTCAATGGCCGATTTGTTTTACACTTAATTGGACTTTGAATATTGACTTTTATTAGTGATCACAGTGTAGGTATATATTAAATTTCTGCTAGATAATTTAAGGTAATATTGACATGGTTATCTGTAAGAAAAAATCTTTATAAAAACCAAATAAATGACATTTTTAATAAGGTGTGTGTAATTATTGAACTAAACCCCAATATTTTATATTAATAGGAAACAAAAACAAGTACCTAACATTAAGGGCAAAAATAGCACAGCTATATAATTTGAATTTGGCGGGCAAACGATAAAGTCGACTCACGCGCCATCTGCGTTTGCCTTCCTTGAAGACAGACAAGGAAGGCTCAGCAGTTATCTCTCTCTCGAATAATTTATTTACATTTAGTTGCTCGTCTCATTCTTGTCTCTGTTAGTACTAAACCTCTTAACCTAACACTCTGGAAAAAGATTTAGATGTGATTTTTTAAATTTTACATCAAAATTCTATTATCTAAACATTTTGTTTTAATTTGTCTCAGTTAAAATAACTATTGCTTTTATTACTTTAAATAACTTGTTTCTAAAACCTTCTATTTCCTGCAATTGACACATTTAACATATTAAATGATATATTACCAAGCTTTAAGTACCTATAGTAATTATTATAGTGATCGGTATTGTGCCATAAAAGAAGGTCTGCAGTTGGATTATTTTGCAACTCTTTAAAAGTATTATTCTTTAAATATTTTAAATATTCCATTTAATTGCTACAAGTTTTTTATTTCTCATTAGCAACAAAATTGTTAGTGTATATTTTGCACTAAATAAATAAATTAGATTATAGGTCATAGTCCCTGGGCAAGTAATAAAATTTACTTCATGATAAGAACACTGTCAAAATCTTTTAGGGGGATTTCTTCTGACGAGTTCACCACGAATATTCATACCGCTACATATGAAAACAGCGTTTTAACCCAGCCTGTCTATGTCAACTGTTTCGTGTGTCGGACTAAAAAAAAGACAGCAGTTTTAGACAGAGATTTTGCAGCCTCTTTTAAGAAATTTATCTTGCGTCTGCGCTTTCGACACATAACCTTATTTTTGCTTGTGGTTCACCGATTTTAAAGTTAACGAAAAATCCGTATTTACTTTTATTCTTCATAAGATATAAATTGATATTTAAATATATGCAAACACTTCTGTTGATTTCATTTTTTAAAGTAGATGCAAACAATACAGTATAAGCAAAACCCAAAAAGTAAGGTTAAGTTTGGTAGTAGAATAAAAAGCAAGTGTGCCAGATTGTAACATCTAAATTAATTACTGATTTAGAATATCCGTAAAAGTGCAAGTCCGCTTTAATTTCTAAACACTATTTGATTTTTACTAGTGCTATAAATTTTTCGCTAATTGTAGCCTATGTATAAATGATATTTTAATTAATACGGCATAAAAATTTTAACCTTTTAAATAATCGATATTAAAATTTCTACAATCCGGCAACCACGCAGTTTAACAATAACGATAACGATAAGCTTTTATTCATCCGTAATTAAAGGAGTCCGGTTTGGTTAATAACGATAACGGATCATGTTTGCATTACTGCGCAGTATCAGAATAACGTTAACCACAACGGAATTGCAAAATAAGGGGTGCAAAATGTCTCTATTATCATGAAGTCAATTTTGTTACTGGGCCAGGCACTTCAATATTGGGTAACTTTGAAAAGCATCATTGCAATTATAAATATTTACATTTAGAAATTATTTTTTTAATTTTAAATAGTAAGAGCAAAAACAAAGTACAAAATTCATCATAAAAGGTGTTTTAACTTCATAAAAAGCATTTTTTCTTTATTTCTTATAATATAATAATTATTCGTGTATCTTTATGCAAAAATATACTTTTTTAAGTATTGTGTAATTTTTAAGTAGTATGTAAAGGAATTATAAGTCTTTACATTAATGCATTAAAGATTTTTTTATAATTTATGAGATATTATAGTATACCTAAATAAAAATCTAGAATCATTTTTTAAGGTCTATAATTTTCTGCAAAATGATATTTGTTTCCATAAGTCACACAATCCAAGTTACCTAATACTCCAGTCGGGTGTTGTGTTTAAACTAAATAATAATAATGCGATTATCAGAGCAAGACGTTCAATGAGTATGCGGTTAATATTAATATTTTTCGTTACTTTTCTATCCTACCCACTCAAAGTTAAAAATTTTGTTTTTGTTTATATTGGTTTTGTAATACATAGTTTAATTTGTTATTTTGTTCCTAAAATATATTTAAAAACTTTTTTCTTTTGATTTTTTGTTTACACTTTGACTAAAAAGCTGTAGTAACACAGTAGCAGAAATGCGTTCTTAAGGAAAAAAAATTACTATATTATTTTCGGTAACAAACTTCCCTCCTATGGTCTTTCAACTAAACTCTGTACTTGGCTCTCTAGTTATCTATCTGATCGACGTATATCAGTTATTGTGGACGGCCATTCTTCAAGCTTTCACCAAGTAAATGCTGGAGTCCCTCAGGGGTCAGTTCTGGCACCAACATTGTTTCTTCTTCACATCAACGACCTTCTCTCGTCCACAACTAATTCCATTCATAGTTTCACCGACGATAGTACCCTTCACTCCAGTTTTCACGTTCCTAAACCCATTACTAAACCTGACTTGGAAAACAAACGCAGAGCGATGCAGATATCTCTTTCGCAAGATCTTAATTTAATATTAGATTGGGGCGCCAAAAATCTCGTCCATTTTAATGCATCCAAAACACAATCATGTTCCTTGTCGCGAAAAGAGTCATCAAATACTCATTCTCTATTTATGAGCGGCCAAGTTTTACAGAGCAAAGACACCTTCAATCTTGTTGGCGTCACATTTGAAAGTAACCTTAACTGGCATAAACACATTGTATCTATAGCCACGGCAGCTTCAAAAAAGCTTGGATTTCTCTTTCGAGCCAAAAAGTATTTTTCCGCTTCTAATTTATACACTTTATATGTGTCCCAAATCCGACCTCCCTTGGAATATTGTTCTCATATCTGGGGCATGGCGTCCCCCACAACCCTAAACATTCTTGATTCTATTCAAAGAAGAGCTATTCGTCTCATTAATAATCCTTCACTTACAGAAAGGCTTCCTTCTCTGGCCCATCGTCGGGCTGTGGGGGATTTATCGCTTTTTATAGGCTTCCATGGCTTCTGCTCTAAAGAATTGTCCAGTATACTTCCTCCACTCACGGTTCCCAACAGAGAAACTCGTGGTTCCGCGCGTATGCATCCCTATACGGTCCAATTGGACAGACCCCGAACTTTCCATTTCGTTCGTTCTTTTATCCCTAGAGTTTCTAGATTTTGGAACCTCGCTGCCCGCGGAGGTCTTTCCTTCCCCCAAATCTTCAACTATTTAAGTCCCGTGTCAACAAACTCCCTCTTATCTCGCTTAAGACACCCACGGTACGTTAGTATTTAGGCTTTCAGCTTTCGTGGAATGTCCAAAGATTAAAAAAAGACAATTGTAGTTTTACTATAGACACCCAGAACAATGCTAAATTTTTGGCCATCAGCTTGGACGCTCGCTTCGTGGAATTTATGAAGCGGGTATCCATCGAGTACACACGTAAACAGTACGTATAATTTGCCGCTTCATAAATTCAGTCAAGCCAGCGTCCAAACTGATGACCAAAAATTTAGCTTTAGCATTGTTCTGGGAGTCTTTAGTGAAATTACAATAATTATCTTTGGTAACAATTCAAATTAGGTTTATTGCCGCCTCTCTATAGAAAGTTTAAGTTTTCGGGATACAAACTAAGTATATAAAAATTTTACTCCAATTGTCGTCTGCTAAAATTAGTTTACCAAATTTTTGGACCTTCGAATTTATATTTACAACAAATAAGAGCTACTTTTTTTTATAAATAATAAACAATATAATCCATAAAAATATATGTTGGCTACATTTTTATATTCCTTTTTCTACGGTAAAATGTGCATGTTATTTTTAATTCTTAAAACGGTGAAAGCCATAGTGACACCGTCGAAGATTAAAAATTAAAAAATAATTAATAGTTTAAAAACTAAAAAACACGCTTTTATATGCAACCGAACTAAAAATTAGAAAATAATTTTTCATTACAAAGAGTTTGTCACTTCAGAATAAAAAGCGTGGGGTGCATTTTACTATTTTTCATAACTTTTCCATCATAGATATTGGCAAATATAATAATTATAACATTTAATATATTAAGCACCCCACGCTTTTTACTATGAAGTTACAAAATTTTTTTAATGAAAAATTATTTTCTAATTTTTAGTTCGGTTGCATATAAAAGCGTGTTTTTTAGTTTTTTAAACTATTAATTATTTTTCATTTTTTAGTTCGTTATATCAATTAACTTTGCTACTCTTGACAAAATGGCGAAAAAATTTTTAGTGAACAAGAGTAGCAAAGTTTGAAATGTTGCCAACAGATGGCAACCCACTAAAAAATTTCTTCGCAATTGAGTAGCAAAGTTTGGAATGTTGCCAACAGATGGCAAAGAGTAGCAAAGTTTGAAATGATGCCAACAGATGGCAACCCACTAAAAAATTTCTTCGCAATTGAGTAGCAAAGTTTGGAATGTTGCCAACAGATGGCAACCCAGGTGTTGTTTTTATAATATAATGGAATTTTTTTTCCTGGCGATCAAAAACAAGATAACGGGATACTGTTTGCAGATTATTGCATTGTCATGGGTCCTTAATACGTGTGCAAAGTTTCAAAGAAATCGAATAGCTGGAAGTTGGTTAAAATTAGGCTCAAAGATTCCGTTACATAGATGGATAGATAGTTACAACCCAAGTTAATAAAAGCGTGTTAAAAAGAATGTTAATTTTTATTAATTGCACATTATGTATTATGTATACATTACACATAATGTAATTTTTATTATGGAATCCTTGAAGTAATGGTGCAACTAACCCTATATTTTTATTGTTCATAAAAATTGAACACCCATGGTGCAACTAACCAAATTGTGTAAAAACTAAAAAATTTCTTCTTCATTTAATAGCAAAGTTTGAAATGTTGCCAACAGATGGCATCCTAGGTGTTGTTTTTATAATATAATGGAATTTTTTTTCCTGGCGATTCAAAAAAGATAACGGGATACTGTTTTTAAATTATTGCATCTTCATCGGTCCTTGACACGTGTGCAAAGTTTCAAAGAAATCGAATAGCTGGAAGTTGGTTAAAATTAGGCTCAAAGATTCCGTTACATAGATAGATAGATAGATAGATAGTTACAACCCAAGTTAATAAAAGCGTGTTAAAAAAAAAAAAACTATATACTTTAAATTTGAAAAGGACCAATAAATAAAGTATAATTACACTTCTTTTTGGATTTCAATTTAAACAGATCGTAATTTTAAACATGTTTCTTTTTAATTTTGAAAAATGTTGTTTATTTCCATAACAACATTCTTGGGTATTTACGGGCAATTTACAAGTTATTTACAAATCAAGGAATTTAGTAGTTTTACTTTCAATTTCAGTTTTATTTAAATTAAGAAAAACGAAGCGATATACTTGCAGTGGGAATAGGAAGGAAATAAGTTTAATGACATCATGATAATTATATTTATAATAATATTTATTACCTTTTATAACAAGCCTTATAAACATGTTTTTACTTTAAGTGCTTTTCTCTTACAAATTTACTTTTGCATGAGGCACGCGCTGTAAAGGCGGTAATAGCCACAATCAACGTCGTTGGCCACAATAATTGGCAGAAACCAAAGTCGATCTATATAGGGTCACGACATTCGGCCATATTGCTTTGACGTGTTATGACGTCACATCTCCTATTTTTCGGCCAAGTTGTTCAGTGCAGGAGATATACAGTTTATTGTATTAGTAGACTAACCAGAACAACCGTTTACACAACAGTTTTTAATTATTATTAAGTTGTAAATTCTTTTACTTTAAATAAAAAACATTTGGAATTACATTTTTCAACAAATATCACTTCCAAAACGATGCAAAATGAAATGCGCAAATTCTAGATGCCACTGGATTTATAATCAGCTTTGATTTGATTGACAATATAAACTTAATACCTTTACCTGATACAAGATTGCGGTACCTACTTTAAAAATTACCTAAAAGCCTGTTTTGGATAGCCAGGTTTCCGAAAGTAATAAAGTAAGATGTATATATAAGTACGGAATATGGCCATCTATCTATCTCTTTGTTTTGTGGCTCTGATCCTAAGTCAATTCGCCAGTTCTCCCGTTCCGGTCATATAAGCTATTGCTTATAAGCTTTCCGGCTTTGTCCCTGGAACATCTGGATAATCGAGCTTGAAACTCCCAGACTTTCCTAGCATATGAATAAGAAACACTTGTAAGAATCAACAACAGCGATGAACTTCTGAACATGCATAAATTGTGACTGTCAAGCCAGCGGCTGCTACTGGTATCGCGCATAACCATCACTTTCACTACTGACGTTTTTCCGCAAGGCGTGCGCACCTCCATATTATCTTTTATTTTTTTTAAAATAAAAAAATAGCCATGCTTCAGACTATCAAAATGACGTTTTTTTTACAGCTGTGTAGCCCTCTGCTTTCTTTACGTCAATCTCATATTGTCAGATTAGTGGAATATACACTGTTTAGCATGTAATTAACTTACCCTACCTTAATCTGATGCGCTGGAAAATTTCTGATGGATATATTTGGTGAAGGTACCCAACCAAGTAGAATGTATCCTCGGGTATACTAATCTTTTTTAAGCATTATGTTACTAATACTAATTAATTTTTTGGGTATTTTGAATTCTACGGCAGGATCTTGGTTCGTGATCATTGTAGAATTAATGATTATTCCCTTAAAAAAAAATGTTAGGTAATAAAATAAATAAAAGTCATTCAGTAATTTTATTTTCTTTGGTTATTGTTTGACTATGCGTGAACTTCTGCGAAATCTGCAAAATACAAACAAGACTATTTATTATTTTTGGCTGCAGGCGTTTTGTTATTGACACAAATTTAATTAGTCGGTTTTTGTGAATCCCACTGCCTGAACTTACCGGATAAATATTGCAAAATTAATAATATAATATTTCCAATAAAATACCCGTTGGTATATTAATAAAGTCGCTTGGAACATTCATAATTTTGTTTTTGCATATGTATACTTATTTTTTTTATTTTTAACAGTTTGATACACAATCTTCTTTATAAAAAGTTTTTCTTTATTTGAAATGCTAAAAGGTATATAAAAATTTTCCTTTGGTGTACTAGGTGGTTTAAAATCGCAAAAATATTATTTTGAAAAATGAAAAAACTGTAAAAATATATATTTGAATACACTTTCTTAAAAATTAAATCATTTTCGTAATTTTAAATCTTTCTGTATATCATAGGCCGATTCTTTTTAAGGCTTTTATTCTAAAAAAAAACTCACTAAATTTTAAAACATATTCTTTGTAGAATTTTTTTAACATTAACTTCAATTTTCTCTAAAAACCATATTCAATAGGAAAAAATAGGATACACTTTTGATTACTTTTTTATGCTTTTTAATTAGGTAGTTTTAAAAATATGTTTTTTTTTAGTTTTTTTTTACTTTTAAAAGTAATATTTTGGGGACTTTGAACCACCCTGTATAGTACGGTGATTTTTATTATAGCTTTTAGCATTTTAGACAAAGCAAAAATTGTGACTTTTTAGAAATATTAAAAATAAAAAATATTACAGGTATACATAGTTAGATACAGGGTGTTTATTTTTATTTTGCCACTCACTTTTGACTATACCTAAAAGAATAGAAAAAAAGTTTCGTATAGAAGTTTCATACTTTTTTAGCTATTATATTTTGATCATAAAAAGAAACAAATAAACCTCAAACTCAAGAAAAATGAAAAGGTAAATTTTTTTAAATGACACCCTGCATATTTTGACACTATTAAAAAATGTATTTAAAAAAGCGTTTTAAAAATACCACATTTTATATACCTATCTTTAATAGTTCTCGAAATATGACCACTTTAATCTGAAAATTAGTAGATACAATTTCCATTATGCCCACCTACGGGCGGTACTAAGCTGAGACTGTAGATGTAATGAAAATTATATATATGACATAATATACAGGGTGCCCTATTTAAAAGACTTTACTCCTTCATCTTTCATGCGGTTTTGTTGTTTATTTGTTCTTTTTTTATGCTCAAAAGATAATAGATGAAAAATTATAAAACTTTTTATAAGATGATTTTTTCTATCCTTATTAGTTATAGTCAAAAGTGGGTGGCAAAATATAAATGAAAACCCTGTACATCCGTAGACACACTGAATTATACTTTGGCCACTATAAATTGATAATGAATACCTAGTAAGAATCTCTGGTTATTGTCCCAGTAAACACTATTTGCCGGCAATTTACATTTTTCATATTGGCATTGATGGTAAAGCATTGGCAATTGGTGGCAATATTATGCCAACATCTTATACGCATTAAAAAGTCAACCCTAAATAAACACTTTATTGCCAATAAATTTTACATGCAGGCGAATTGCCGGCAAGCATACAAAAATCGCGGCATACCAATCCTGATTAAATAAAGCACGCGTTTTTGTTGCAGGCAAATAAATATTGGATTTTTGAAGGCAAACCTTCAACGCATATTCATATTTTTTAAACCATATTATTAACATTGGTATTTAACTAACATTAAAGCAATTTTTTTGATCTGTTTTATTTATAATGGCAGCTAAACAACATTATTTTATGTGTTTTTACATAATTTAAAGGAAATGGCCTTTTTATAACATTTTATTGTTAAAAATCATGCAAATAAAAATTAGGTAAAACAAAATGTTTATTATGTATTTTGGAGCGAATAAAAATAAAATGATGGTAAAATTAGCTACGTTAATTTCGACCGAAGGTGACCGCTTTGTGCATTTGTTTTCTACGTGGTTTTCTAGCTTTTTAGTTTCTTTTTTAAAGAAAAGAGTTTTTAGTAGATATATTTAAATTTATTTATTACCTAATTAAGTGTGTGTTGTGTGATTATTTGGTGATGGCTAGTCGAGAAGGCAAGATATTCAAGTAGACTGTTAGGAGCTGTAAACATATTGTTTAAAACTTTATTAAAAGTTTTAAAGACGTGTTAATAAAAAATATTATATATATTTAATAGTTTTTTGACATACCGACAGATGGCGTAATGGACAATAAACTACTACGTTTCTGCAATATCTTCGCTTTTTATCGTCTAAACCGTACCCATTAGACAAAAATAATTCGAGAGCGGTCTGCTGTAGGTTATCTCACTTAGCTTTCAAAGAAATATCTTCGGCTAGTGTAAAAATCTGCATCTCCAAGTTGGACAGTGTTCCGAGAGATGGTACTTTGCATTGCAAGGAAATTGCATGCAGTAAGGAGTTTTTCTTATTTTAATTTTCAAATAAAATATCGCATCATTTTAGCTTTTAAAAAAGTATATGCGACAATTTTCGTCAATAAGACGTCAGCTTGCTGCTTGGGAGTATCTGCATTTTCCCACTTTCGTGTCTTTTTGTTATCTTTTTGCCAATAACTTATTAATGATGGATGCCACCATCTTAAACGCATTTTTTGCCAATAACTTATTAATGACGGATGCCATCACTTTATCTGCAACACGTGGCGTAATAAGGACCAATTGCCCACTTTCGCGTCTGTTTGATACCTTTTGCCAATGCCTTGACATTAAAGAGTGTTGGCAATGCCAGTAAATTAAATGTGCAACGCCGGCAAAAAAAATGTTATATGGGGTGGTTTTAAACCAATGAAATACATTTTTGTTCATTTAGTACAGTGGTACATTATGTTTTTAAACATTACAAAAAAAAATACACATAAAGTAAGCAATAAATTTTCTTACAGGGTCTCCAAGCTATCCGTTGCCCAGCCGGTCTTTACTTCGACATTGATAAACAGACCTGCGACTGGAAAGACTCTGTCAAAAACTGTAAACTAAAGAACAAAGAACGCAAAGTCAAGCCTCTGCTTAACACCGATGAGCCTCTATGTCCAGATGGCTCTTTGGCCTGTGGTGACGGTAACTGTATCGAAAGAGGACTTTTCTGTAACGGAGAGAAAGACTGTGCCGATGGATCTGATGAAAACTCTTGCGGTAAGTAAATTGTTACATTATAGATGATAGAGGATCTAACTAGAATTGGAGATGGAGCATTAATTAGGTACACTAAATATTGGATTCTTATTATCTTTATTTGTTAACTGGTACACAACGTTTTGGTTGGTATCTTAATATTCAAATGATTAGTAAAAAATACTCTAAGAGCTACAACTTAGGCTGTGTTTATGTAAGAGCAGTATTAAACGAGGTTAGCAGCTTTTACTGTAACATAAACACAAATTATCAGAATACCCAGATGCGAAACTAAGCGTGTTCGTTGAAATCTCTCACCACTATCGTCCCTTCCACTGCGTGGTGGATATACACCCCACGATTTAGTACGTGGCCTAATGCTCATCTAGATGTCAATTAGTCCCATACTTTTGTTGGTATAGAACGTGAGCATAAGTTAGTTAATTGTGTTTAGTTGTTTGTGAACTTTTATGTTTTTATTATTAAAGTGTTAGTATAGTGTCTTGTTAATTTTTTTTACCGTTTATTATGGGATATAAATGTGTATATTTATTCTGTTCCTCCATCACCGGAAGCGGATCACTTTTAGATTCCCAAAGGACCACTATTATTATAAGACTATTTAACATAAATACAAAGCTTTTACAAATTACTTGCATATGTTACTAAAGTTATTGATATTAATCAGTATGTGCCTAAACAGAGGAAAGTATTTTTTATTTATAGCCGCACTGCCATTTAAAAGGCTATATATCAAATTTAAAAAATTAGGTGTTTTTTCAGTATTAAAAAAAACAAATCAATTAGGTTTGGGTATTACTAAGGCAACATCTGCATTGCTTTAAAAGATCGCGTCGGGGTTTCTTTAGAAACTTGTGTTACTTGGCTTTCAATTATTCTGTTTCAATCCCTAGTTACACAAAACTTTTTAATACACCATTAAGCTAAAAACGGAATACCATTTATTAATTTTATAAGCAGTTTTTAGGCAAGGTTTTTTTTTAATGGCTTTTTGTTAAACATTCTAAACCCCCATTAGTTTAATCGTTTCTAAAAATGTTTTGTGCAACCAGGTATAGACATTTTATTACAGGTTGATCCAAACGTGACATCTACTAACAATATTTTACCGTTCAAAGAATGGGTAAAATTTTTAGTTTGTAAATTCCCAATTAGTATATTTTGTTCCGTTTTCCACACATAAAAAAGCTGCATAATTAGTTACTATAAAAGTCTATCTCTCCTTAGCGCCTTGGTGCGGTTTAACTATTTACAAATTTAAAATATTACGATCCATACATTGGTGCAGATGATCCATTTATTCTTTCTCAAGGTCATAGAAACAAGTAAGCGTTATTTGCCGCACTTTCGCATCTGTATATTCTGATAATTTGTGACATAAAGGTGATTTTGTCAAGCCACGCTGCTAACCTCGGTTTTCTCCACCCTAGCATAAACACAACCTTACACATTTGTTTATCGAATTTTGACCGATTTTTGACGTTTCAATAACGGTTGCCAAATATTTTAAAATGCCAATGCTGAGCCTGCTAAATATTTCTGGTTGTTTTAAGTTATTTAATTAAAATAATAATTACAGGGTGGTCTCTAAGTAATGGGCGAAAAATTAATTAAAGAATTGTGAAATTAAAATATTGCGATTAAATTTAACTTACCTTAGTGCAAAAGTTGATATTAACTGGGATACAGGGTGTCAAAAGTTCAAAAAATATTTTTAACTTATTTCGATAATATTTAATACATTATAATTATAAATATTGTGATAAAACTCGGTACCTAATGGTTTTCTGTCATGAGCTATTAATATCTGCAGGAGGACCACGACACTCAATTCGATTAAATCGAGCAAGTCGATGGGCATCTTCATAAATTCAGCCACGACAGTCGATCGAGTTTATCTTCGGCAACTTTTGTTCTTTTGTCTTGGGGACCACCCTGTATAAAATTATTACAAATGTTTGGTCTTATGTCGTCTTGTTTAACCTAAAATTTTGTGTCCCTTAAGTTTTGATGTCTTCTTAATGAGTTTCTTCTTGTCACCATTTTGCTTAAGATCCCTAATTATGAGAGCAATTTCTTAAAAAAAAAATCTGACTGTTACCTTAAGTTATTGCGTGGTTATACACCTTTAGTCACTTCAAAAGGTTCATAGACAATTAAAGCAACAACAATGCGCCCCCATGTTTACATGCCGGCATTCTATGGCTAATTTCTACCTGTTAACGTTCTACATGCTTAAGACCATTTTCTTTTGCTTTTAAATCTTCTTAAGCTGTGCACCATGCTAAATCTAATGGACAAAGGTCCTTTTTTATTAAGAAATATGGTTGTGGAATCTCTAATATAAACGTTTTTTAATGCAATCTTTGCTTCTTTGAATTCAGTATTTCAATTTGTATTTTTAAATATCTAAAAATAAAATTTCATAAACTAATCAATAAGCTCAGTCATCGTAAACAAAAATAATAATCGGCCGGCATTCTTCGCGTTATTGCAAAAGTGAAAGTAACTTCGCGCAAGTTATGGTTGTTACATGATTCGCGGATGCTGCAAATACCGATTTACACCTAGTGCCTGTGACATTCTACGGCAAACCAACCCAAATACCTTCTAATGATATTTTCATTATATTATATGTTGCTATTCAAGACCATGAACATGTATGCAATGGTCAATAATAAGTTACATTTTGACAACCCAATTATAAAAATTTATTTATGGTGAGAGAACTTAACGAATATTAAAAAAATAAAATTGAGATTGACATAATTACGCTTACTAAGTATAAAACAATTTTTTTAGAGCACTTACTGTTTTATAAACCCAAAAAAAATGGATTTATTGTTGACGGAAATTTCTTAGAGTTGCAATTTTTTCTTTTTTTTTTTTCTTTTTTTTTGTTCTTTTTTTTTTTTTTTTTTCTTTTTTTTTTTTTTCTTTTTTTTTCTTTTTTTTCATTTTTTCTCTTTTTTCTTTTTTTCTTTTTTTCTTTTTTTCTTTTTTTTTCTTTTTTGATTTACAAAAGTCTAAGGTCTGAATAGGAAGCAATCTGCACCCATCTGGTTACCGTGTAAAAACTACTTTATAATAAACACACGTACTGCTACAGGGTTGCCTAAAAATTCAAGGCTATATTTAAATTTCAAAAATAACTTTAACATTTTTTGACACATCCTGTATAATGGCATTTTTTATTATTATTTTTTTAAATCTACATGACAGTCTTAGTATATCACCAAATTTTTTGCTTTTAATTTTTTTAATAAAGCCATGGGAAATAGTTTAAATTTAAAATTTTGAAAAATTATTACAACATGTTTCTTCTTCACATCAACGACCTCCTCTCGTGCAGAACTAATTCCATTCATAGTTTCGCCGACGCTAGTACCCTTCACTCCAGTTTTCAGGTTCCTAAAGCCATCACTAAACCTGACTGGGAAAACAAACGCAGAGCGATGCAGATATCTTTTTCGCAGGGTCTTAATTTAATACTGGATTGAGGCGCCAAATATCTCGTACATTTTAATGCATCCAAATCACAATCATGTTCTTTGTCGTGAAAAGAGTCATCAAATACTCATCCTCTACTTATGAGCGGCCAAGTTTTACATAGCAAAGACACGTTCAATCTTGTGGGCGTCACATTTGAAAGTAACCTTAACTGGCATAAAAACATTGTATCTATAGCCACGGCTGCTTCAGAAAAGGGTGGAATTCTCTTTCGAGCCAAAAGTATTTTTCCCCTTCTAATTTATACACTTTATATGTGTCCCAAATCAGACCCCCCTTGGAATATTGTCATATCTGGGGCATGGTGTCCCCCACAACCCTAAACATTCTTGATTCCATTCAAAGAAAAGCTATTTGTCTCATTAATAATCCTTCACTTACAGAAGGGCTTCCCTCTCTTGCCCATCGTCGGCCTGTGGGGGATTTATCGCTTTTTATAGGTACCTCCATAGCTTCTCCTCTGAAGAATTGTCCAGGATAATTCCTTCCTTACCCTTTTTATACATGATATTATCACAACAATTGTTTAAAATGTCAATGTTTAAAAAATTTATTATTTTAATTTTTATTTTATTAATTGTATTTTTTCATAATTTTATTTTTATATTTGTTATTTATTAATTTTGTTATGATGATATCATGCACAAAAGGCAAAAATTAAATGCATTAATAAATTCTATTTAGGTAATTCATCGTCTTTCTAAATTTTAACGCGTCTTAGGGCCGTAGTGCCAATATTTTCTACTGACGCACTGAATAACCCTAGAGGTTTGACCCCATAGTTCTGAAACACCCTGTATAAAATTATTTAAAATAGTCACTGTTTATTTAAAATATATTTTTGGCATATTTTATGTATAAAAATAAATGAATTTAGTTATTCCAAGGACCTTGCTAGGTCAGAACGAAGGCGAAAGTGGACCCGAGATTAAGAAATAACTTTCGTTGTCCTTGGCGCAATGTTGTCCGGGCGCGGCGCCTCAACCAGCCCACTTTCAACGTAGGAATGTTGCCAGTTGCCATTCTACCAGGCATCTTATTAAAAGATTTTAACACCTTGTTGTTAATATACATAAAGACTAGATAAGAACTGCCTGATTTAAGTTTTGCCAACAGAGATTTTATAGGAAAATTAGGAAACATTTTTCTTAAAAAATTATGTTTTTTTTGTCTTATACCGTCCATATTCCATCTATTAAACCTATATTTCTGAAAAATTTTAAACGAGTTGTCCCATGTACTAAATTTATTTTAACTTAAAAAAGTTCATATATCTTTCTTTGTCTATGAAAGAAACATCCACTTAATATTTTGCCAAAAAAAGGTTAAAGGTCATGTTTGGCCGTTTAAATTTGTGATCAGAATAAAACAGCTTTGACGATATGAGATCCGCTAAATTTTCTGAGTTATTTTAGGCAGAACCTAAAAATGTATACGTCTTTATTTTAACTTGAGATAAATCGGTTAAATAATAATTAAATATATAAAAAATAAATTTAAATTCTAAAAGCAAAAGAAAAACTAAAAAGCAAGTGCGTCAATATCCGAATTGGCTCCACTTGCTATTTCTTTTATTCGAAGCTCATCAGAAATAATAATATTGAAACTAGGTCCCGTTACACATGAGACGTAAAACGCTCCCTTACGCCTTACGTATGACAATAGGTTTGCATTAAAAGTAATGTAACCTTTTACATGCAGGCGCGTATCGCTTACATTGACATAAGGTGTGGGGCGTGTTTTACGTCTTATGCGTAATAGGACTAAGTCCACTTACACTTAAAATGTTCGAACGCATTACGCCTTACGCCGGATGCATTGCAAGTAATGTAACCTTTCACATGCAGGCACGTATCGCGTATGTAGACGTAGGATGTAGGGCGCGTACGTACGCGTAGGGTGTAGGCGTGTTCGACGTCTCATGTGTAATGGGACTAAGTCCAGTTACACTTGAGACGTTTAAACGCCTTACGCCCTACGCCGGACGCATTGCAAGTAATGTAACCTTTCACATGCAGGCGCGTATCGCGTACGTACACGTAAGGTGTAGGACTTGTTTGACGTATCATGTGCAATGGGACTAAGTCCAGTTACAGTTGAAACGTTCAAACGCCTTACGCCCAACGTCGGATGCATTGCAAGTAATGTAACCTTTCACATTCAGGCGCAATGGCGTACGTGGGCGTAAGGTGTAGGAGTGTTCTACGTCTCTTGTGTAATGGGACTAAGTCCAGTTACACATGAGACGTTCGAACGCCTTACGCCCTACGCCGGATGAATTACAAGTAATCTAATCTTTCACATGCAGGCGCGTATCGAGTACGTAGACGTAAGGTGTAGGGCACAGTGCTCTACGGCTCATGTGTAATGGGACTAAGTCCAGTTACACTTGAGACGTCTAAACGCCTTACGCCCTACGCCGGATGCATTGCAAGTAATGTAACCTTTCACATGCAGGCGCGTATCGCGTACGTACACATAGGGTGTAGGACTTGTTCGACGTATCATGTGTAATGGGACTAAGTCCAGTTACACATGAGACGTTCGAACGCCTTTACGCCCTACGCCGGATGCATTGCAAGTAATGTAACCTTAGACATGCAGGCGCGGATCGAGTAGGTAGACGTAAGGCGTAGGGCGTGCTCTACGGCTCATGTGTAATGGGACTAAGTCCAGTTACACATGAGACGTTCAAACTCCTTACGCCCTACGCCGGATGCATTGCAAGTAATGTAACCTTACACATGCAGGCGCGTATCGCGTACGTACATGTAGGGTGTATGGCGTGTTCGACGTCTCATGTGAAATGGGACTAAGTCCAGTTACACTTGAAAAGTTCGAACGCCTTACACCTACGCCGGATGAATTGCAAGTAATGTAACCTTAGACATGCAGGCGCGGATCGAGTAGGTAGACGTAAGGCGTAGGGCGTGCTCTACGGCTCATGTGTAATGGGACTAAGTCCAGTTACACATGAGACGTTCAAACTCCTTACGCCCTACGCCGGATGCATTGCAAGTAATGTAACCTTTCACATGCAGGCGCGTATCGCGTACGTACACATAGGGTGTAGGACTTGTTCGACGTATCATGTGTAATGGGACTAAGTCCAGTTACACATGAGACGTTCGAACGCCTTACGCCCAACGTCGGTGCATTGCAAGTAATGTAACCTTAGACATGCAGGCGCGGATCGAGTAGGTAGACGTAAGGCGTAGGGCGTGCTCTACGGCTCATGTGTAATGGGACTAAGTCCAGTTACACATGAGACGTTCAAACTCCTTACGCCCTACGCCGGATGCATTGCAAGTAATGTAACCTTACACATGCATGCGCGTATCGCGTACGTACACGTAGGGTGTATGGCGTGTTCGACGTCTCATGTGAAATGGGACTAAGTCCAGTTACACTTGAAAAGTTCGAACGCCTTACACTCTACGCCGGATGAATTGCAAGTAATGTAACCTTTCACATGCAGGCGCGTATCTCGTACGTACACGTAGGGTGTAGGGTGTTCGACGTCTCATGTGTAATGGGACTAAGTCCAGTTACACTTAAGACGTATGAACGCCCTACGCCGGATGTATTGCAAGTAATTTAACTTTTTACATGCAGGCTTGGCGTGTACGCGTTTGGTTACATTACTACTTTCGTTTGTACGTCCCATGTGTAACGGGACTAGGCTGCAGTCCGCCGTATCAGCTATTTTTTCATATAAAACAACAACAAGCAAAGTATTATAATATCAACAAATATGATTAAAAACGTAAGTTTTACCGATTATATGCTAGGGTCGGCTTGTCGTTTTCTAATAGCAGATGCATGTTTTCAAAATTGTTATCAAGTTTTACTCATTTTGAGTAGAAACTGTACATCAAATGATTTTGTAAGGGAAAAATAAGTAAATAATTTATAAATATAGAGCTAATAGCACACTTTTAAATTGAATACTAACTGAACGTATTGAATTAAAAATACATTTTTCATAATACGGCACTGGCAACCTTTTGGCGAGCTTGAAAACAGATTGATTGATAGCTTTGATTTCGCTCTCACTTCTCAATAATTGTATCTATGTAAATATATCTTAGTAAAAGTTTAAAACACAATTTTAAGATCTCTTATAAGCCTTTGTAATATTAAAACATAATTGACCACATATTATATAATAATTGCTTTAAGCAAATTATTATAAGCAATATATTTACAAAATTATACACATTATTTGTTTACCATGTGTGTAATTTTGTTATTATTACATAGTGATACACAACATTTTTAAGCTAATTAATATGGTAAAATTAAACAACTGGATTTACAATAAATGAAAGGTAATATATTTTCTTTTACACTAATTATGGTATTCCCAATAACTGTAATGACGTAAGAAATAGTTCCGTCATTGTCAAAGTGACAAATTATATGATAACATGTAATTAATTACCTATTATGGCAAGAACTACTAATAGGTAGTCAGCTTTTTAGTTTATTTTAGATCCATGTTTAATTTCTGTACGTAAAAACCAACAATTCTTAACGTATAGTGCTAATATACATTTTTGATGTACATTTCTATAGAGCCAAAAACTGGTTAACATATACGGAGTTTTTCATTTAAATGCCAGAGGGCACTTTACCTAAAACTTAAAATTTATTTACATCATAACTTTTTTATTTTGATAGATATCGCAAAGTTGGGGGCGCCATTTTATAGACAATCAAAAACTTAAAAAATAAGGTACTCTTTATTTAAGTCGATAAAGCTCACCGTTTAGGCACCAATAGACATCAAAGTTTTCATTAATTTTAATCAAATTACCTACATACATACAGGGTGTCCAGTAACTCAACCGACAAACTTAACCAAACGATTCTACAACAAAAAATAAGAAAAAACTTTACATAAGCATATGTCCTAAACGTCTTAGTTTTAGAACTACAGGGTGTTAAAAATATTATTATTTTTTTAATTTGTAACTTGTAACTCAAATACGAATGACATTGATAAAAAGAATTATGTGAAGCACTACCCTTATTTTGTAGTAGAATAACCCCCTTAAGTTTCGTAATCGATTTTTGAATCACCCTGGATAAATTATTTCATTTTAAAATCAGCTAAAATCAACGTTTCTGTTATTATCCAAGTTATTAAAACTCGTTGATATATCGGGCGTTTTGTACCGGGGTTGTCAGATTGTGCAATTATTCTTAGAATTAATCTAAATTTTAGGACACTTAAAAAAATTTAATTTTTCGTGCAACTTTTTTTTGCATCCAAATTGTAAATAATAGTTTTAGATTTGGGCATATAGCAAGGTGCCTTAGCGAATTATAAAAAAGAAGATTTAACTAACCAGAACTAACCAGGACCACCACAATGTAACAGTATTATTTACCGGTTCCAGGGCTTTTTTAAAACTATAATCTCACGTCTTATACAGCAAAGCAATAACCCATTTTTTTGTTACAGATAATGACAACGATCCTAATCGCGCTCCACCCTGTGATCCCGCCGTCTGCGTCCTCCCTGACTGTTTCTGTTCTGGAAGACGGTACTACCATCCCCAGGAAACCTCCCTGCTAAAGATGTACCTCAGATGATCACCGTCACTTTTGATGATGCCATCAATAACAACAACATTGAATTGTACAAGGAAATCTTTAACGGAAAACGTAAAATCCCAACGGTTGTGATATAAAGTCCACATTCTTTATCTCTCACAAATACACCAACTACTCAGCTGTACAAGAGATGCATCGTAAAGGTCACGAAATTGCTGTTCATTCTATCACGTAAGTTAACATTTTTGTAAAAATATATTGCCTAAATCTAAAATTTACGTTTTTAAACTATTTTTTAAAATTAGTATCTTTATATATATATATATATATATATATATATATATATATATATATATATATATATATATATATATATTTTATGTTTTTACTTTTCTTGGGGTTTAAGTCCTTTTTAAAAAAATACTTTTCTTTTCTTATTTTTGTTGCATTTATTGACGTTTCGGTACTATTTGACCTTCATCAGAAATAGAAATACAGTTTTTCACTAAGCGCTAAAAATATGACAGTAATAAATATCTAAATCTAGAAGCTAACAACTAATGTTTTACCTTAAACAAATTTTTCGGGAACTGCTCTTTTTATGTGTTTGTAAAATTTCACTTACATAAGCACTTTTTTTTTCTTTTGGTTTTTGTACATGTTTGCACTGTTACACTAAGGATAGATATGAACTGAGAGCTAGAGCCAGGGTACATATTTCAGTTTGGGGGTTTTCGGGTTGAACTAATAATTTAGGTAACAGAGGTAGGAAGGTTTTATGGCAAAGATGACGGGTTTTTTCCAACTAATTATTTGTTATTGTTTGAGGGACCAGTCCTATTTTTATTTGGTATTTAGAGTATTTATTATTATGTTGGTTTGCGTTTTTTTACTGGGTGTTTATTTTATAATGTTGTGGTATATTTTGCTAAGTTGTTTTGTATCTGTTTTTGCGTTTATGGCGTTTTTGTTTTTTGGATTTCGATCATTTCTAGAAATTCGCGTTTTTGAGTATGACTTTCCGTTTTCAGAATTTTTACTTTGTCGAAATCAAATGCGTGTTGTTTATCTATGCTGTGGTTTGTTAAGGCTGTTTTGTTTTTTTGTCGAATTTGTGACCGTTCATCCTATTTTTAGATGTTGGCTGGTTTTGACCGATGTATACTCCATTGCAGTTTTTACAGAAATTTCGTATATTGTGTGTGTTTTTTTATCCTTCGGAATTTTGGATTTTAATTTACTAAAGCTATTTCGTAGCAGATTGTGACTTCTATGACTGACAGTTATATTGTGGTTTTTAAAAACATTTTGTATTTTTTTCCGACAGGGTTGGAATGTATGGTAGTGACATATATTTTTATTTTTATCTTTTTTGTAGAATCCTGATTATTATAAAATTTATGTATTCTCTTTTTAAAATGTTTTCTATAAGATTTTGCGGGTAGTTGTTAAGTTTAGAGCTTTTTGCTTTGGTAATAGCTTCGTGTCATTCGGGGTCGGATAACATTATATGCGGTCTGCAAGTCCAATAATGACGGATTTTTTTTGGGATAAGTGATGTTGGGAGCTAAAATGAATATATCTGGATGACCACGTTTCTTTTGTGAACCATATGGTTTTTAATGTGTTTTCTTGTGATATATCGTTAAATCTAAGAAACTTGATTTTATTATCTTTTTCCATTTCTATAAAATTGAAGTTTGTGGTGGTATTTATTAAATTCATTTAAAATTGGGTTGCACTGATTTTTGGGGACTGCTGTTATGCAGTCATCGACATATCCTAAGAAAAATGGTAGTTTGAATTTTAGCGTTCTAATAACTGTTTCCTCAAATCTTCCAGCACAAGTTGCGCTAATTACGCTGGAGATTGAAGCTCCCATTGCACATCCCTCAACTTTTATAAACAAATTGAGGGATGTGCAATGGGAGCTTCAATCTCCAGCGTATATAGCGCAACTTGTGCTGGAAGATCTCGAGGAAACAGTTATTAGAACGCTAAAATTCAAACTACCATTTTTCTTTAGATATGTCGATGACTGCATAACAGCAGTCCCCAAAAATCAGTGCAACTCAATTTTAAATGAATTTAATAAATACCACCACAAACTTCAATTTTTAATAGAAATGGAAAAAGATAATAAAATCAATTTCTTAGATTTAACGATATATCACAAAGAAAACACATTAAAAACCATATGGTTCACAAAAGAAACGTGGTCATCCAGATATATTCATTTTAATTCCCAACATCACTTATCCCAAAAAAATCCGTCATTATTGGACTTGCAGACCGCAGTATAATGTTATCCGACCCCGAATACCGACACGAAGCTATTACCAAAGCAAAAAAGCTCTAAAACTTAACAACTACCCGCAAAATCTTATAGAAAACATTTTTAAAAAGAGAATACATAAATTTTATAATAATCAGGATTCTACAAAAAAGATAAAAATAAAAATATATGTCACTACCATACATTCCAACCCTGTCGGAAAAAAATACAAAATGTTTTTAAAAACCACAATATAACTGTCAGTCATAGAAGTCACAATCTGCTACGAAATAGCTTTCAGTAAATTAAAATCCAAAATTCCGAAGGATAAAAAAACACACACAATATACGAAATTCCCTGTAAAAACTGCAATGGAGTATACATCGGTCAACCCAGCCAACATCTAAAAAATAGGATGAACGGTCACAAATTCGACAAAAAAAACAACAGCCTTAACAAACCACAGCATAGATAAACAACACACATTTGATTTCGACAAAGTAAAATTCTGAAAACAGAAAGTCATGCTAAAAAACGCGAATGTCTAGAAATGATCGAAATCCAAAAAAACAAAAACACTATAAACGCAAAAACAGATACAAAACAACTTAACCAAATATACCACAACATTATAAAATAAACACCCAGTAAAAACGCAAACCAACATAATAATAAATACTCTAAATACCAAATAAAAATAGGACTGGTCCCTCAAACAATAACAAATAATTAGTTGGAAAACCTGTCATCCTTGCCATAAAACCTTCCTACCTCTGTTACCTAAATTATTAGTTCAACCCAAAAAACCCCCAAACTGAAATATGTACCCTGGCTCTAGCTCTCAGTTCATATCTATCCTTAGTGTAACAGTGCAAACATGTACAAAACCAAAAGAAAAAAAGTGCTTATGTAAGGAAATTTACAAACACATAAAAAGAGCAGTTCCCGAAAAATTTGTTTAAGGTAAAACATTAGTTGTTAGCTTCTAGATTTAGATATTTATTACTGTCATATTTTTTAGCGCTTAGTGAAAAACTGTATTTCTATTTCTGATGAAGGTCAAATAGTACCGAAACGTCAATAAATGCAACAAAAATAAGAAAAGAAAAGTATTTTTTTTAAAAGGACTTAAACCCCAAGAAAAGTAAAAACATAAAAATATAATCCTAAAAGTCCAAGAAAAACAAGAAAAAATTTATATATATATATATATATATATATATATATATATATATATATATATATATATATATATATGTTAGTTTCGTAGAGTTTCACGGATAGATGAATATGTAGAGTGATCATTCCGGGAGTATATCCGTTGGTCGTTTGTATTCCTTGCGGAATTTTGCAGACGTTTCGCCAAGATCACACTTGGCATTTTCAATGCTATCTAACTGGTGTCAGATGATTGACTAGCTGACACCAGTTAGATAGCATTGAGAATGCCAAGTGTGATCTTGGCGAAACTCTGCAAATTCCGCGAGAATACAACCAGCAGATACCTCCCGACGATTCACCTACATCTATCCCGTGAAACTCGCTGAAACTAACTATATATATATATATATATATATATATATATATATATATATATATATATATATATATAAAATTATCTTATTTTCTTGGACGTTTCTGCACATTTTATTGTGCTTTTTCAAGCCTAAAACCAATACAGAACATTTAACGTATTTTTTCAGTTTAAAATTAACATTAACAAATTAAGATTCTTACAAAACAATACACTTAAGTACGTACAACAAAAGTTTTCGTTAATCTAACCAATCAATCTTTAAAACAATACAACTACATAACATTTATGACTTTGATAATAAAACAAAACAAAATATTTTTTTACGGATGCCTTCCTTCGAGATGTGGTACATTTTAATCACTAAAGAATTTGATTTTATTTCATGGTATTTACATATTTTTTTTGGTTCAAAAGAAGCGAGAGTAGATAATGTATTTGAATATTTATTTTTAAGGAAGTTTTATATAGGGATGTCTTAATAATTTTAAAAGTTGTTGTTTATAGGGTGTGAAATGAACTATTATGTAATTGGTAATATTTAAATTTTATTTATTTATGAGGTTAAAATATATTTGGCTTAGGTTACTAATATCTTGTTTTGTCATTAAGAGCTTGTTTTTCCCTTTTAATTTCAATCATTTCTTTAAAAGTAAGTTTTTATGGTTGGAATCACGTACTAGTATTTCATGTTATTCATAAACCGATAACCTATTCCCAAGAAAAATAAGACAATTTTATAGAAAAATGGTTAAAGAAAACAAATAAAAATTTTCTTATATATATATATATATATATATATATATATATATATATATATATATATATATATATATATATATGTATAGAGTGTTAAACTTTCAAAAAAAAAAAAAATTAATACACATTCTAACAATTCTTGACCCAATTATCTTTAATTTGGCAATATTATCAATAAAACTAAGGGGATAATTTATCACTAGCTTAATTACATACATTTAGTAAGTTCCGTGGCATCTCGAGAGGAAACTGAAGAAATATTTCGAACAAAAAAACGGTGCGCCACTGACTGTGTAAATTTGTATAAATTTTTTTGTACTTTCTTTAGATTAGGCAAATAAAAATACTGCTTTTATGTCTCTTAATTTTTTTTTTGTATCTTGTTTAGAAAAAAATCACTTTGTTGTGTATTTTAGACCATAAAAGAAGCATTGCGGTATCTTTCTCTTTTAAAAACTAGGTTTTATAATTTGTAATTAGCAATTATGTAACTAATGTATTAAATACTTATTTATGTTTTACCCATCTATTATTGATCTGTAATACCTTAGAAACGGAATATGTTATGGTAGCAATAATACCTGCTATCACACCTAGGGCATTATAAGCGAGCATTATGATAATGCCCGCTTATAATGCCCTAATGCGCTAATATGGAAATTTTATTGCTTATCCAATTTTATTTCTCTCACAATAAAGATCAAGTTTATATAAACATATGTATTAAAATAAAATCAATAACTTTCCAGTTCCTGAAAATATGCCATTAAAACGGTTTCCGGTTATTTGAAGAATTGCGTTCGCATCTTTCCAAATACCAAATATGCCATACTCCCGATCATACTGTTGCCTTGATTTAACTGGCAAAAAGATTTTCGGTCGCTTTATGGCCTTTTCTCTTATATTTTGTGGAATTTCTTCCAATTTAAGCAAATCGGTAAATTAAAAATGCCAACTGACTAACTGATAGAAACATCAAAATCAAACTTAACACCAGTCATTATCTACTTACGTATACAGGTACCAGGTGCAACTTATTTTTTATATTGCGAATAAATAATGTAATTAGTCATTGAAAAACTCTTTTTGGGTAAAACATAAAGCATTGTATGCAGCACGGGCTTTACTGCACTATAATGCCCATCAGGTCGAAAATCTAGCCTATTTCGGGGCATTATAGTCCTAGTAACGCCCTTGATACATAAATAGCTATTAAATAAAGGTTTATATCAAGTATAATATTTTTTACTTAAATAAGTGTTTTTCTTTCTTGGTTTTTTGAAAATTTCAACACCTTCTATCTCAGAAGTTAAGACGTTTAGGACATATGTTCATATGAACTTTTCTTTCGAAAATAGGCCAAGGAATCATACCCTGTATTTTCTGCCATCAATTAAATTATACCCTGTATAAATGTAAACAATTTTTGAACTATATTTTTATTTATTATTAATTTTTATTAGCATACCTATTGTAGATTTAGTGTATTTGTGCGTCACTGATTTTTCATGCAGTTAATAGGAGATAGTAGGTTATTAAGGACTGCTTGTACAAGATGGTGTTTAATTTAGCCTAAAGTTTAAATCACAGATCTGTAGTTTACCATTTTTCCTAATATAACTACTTGATATCTGTAACGAAACACGAGCCATCAGGCGAGTCTGGTATTCCCATAAGTAATAAAAGACACTTTAGGCATATATGTTCCATACAATTTTTTTCCAAGACCATCCATACTATAACTTTTCTTCGACATATAAAACATAATTTATTTATTTTTAATTTTATTGTTTTATTATTATTATATATTTCTAATAATTATTAATAAATTTATTTGCAAACTGATAAACTTTAAATTTGGCAACTTGATTTTTGGTTTAGTTGATGTTGCTTTACTGTTTGAATAAAAAAGTATTTACTATATTGTCACCAATTTTTAACAAAAAAGATTTGTCAATAAAGGAGAAACTGTGTGATTTACCTAAAAATTGTTTTTCTTGGTTCTGAAATTATATTCACATTCTTTATTTCTCACGAGTCAGTGCACGAAATGCATTCTAAAGGTCACGAAATCGCCGTTCATTGTATCACGTCAGTTAATAATTTATTCAAAGCCGGTAGTAGAAAAGCTTGATTGAATTTTAATCGATCGATATTGGTGACAACTCATGACTGTTATGTGTGATCGTAAAACTTTTACTATACAATATTTACAACAGTTTATAAAAAAATCCTTCAAACATTAAAATATCTAATATATAGTTAGGGATTTCAGGAACATTTTTCCAAATCATTACTTGTTATTTTTGGAACTATTAACTTAATAAAAGGTTTGTTTATTAATATTATTATTAATCCTAATCATACATTAAATCAATTTTTGTTTATTTCAGTCACAATGACGATGAACGTTTCTGGTCAAACGCGTCAGTCAACGACTGGGTCAAAGAAATGGGGGGACAAAGAATCATCACTGAAAAATTCGCCAACATTACTGATAACAGCGTTGTAGGAGTCCGAGCTCCCTACTTAAGAGTAGGAGGCAACAACCAATTTACCATGATGGAAGAGGAAGCTTTCTTGTACGATTCAACCATTACTGCTCCTTTAAACAATCCTCCTCTATGGCCATACACTATGTACTTCCGCATGCCACACAGATGCCATGGTAACGTACAAAACTGCCCTACAAGATCTCATGCAGTTTGGGAAATGGTACTAAATGAATTAGATCGAAGAGAAGATCCTACCAACGATGAAGATCTCGCTGGTTGCGGTATGGTCGACTCTTGTTCAAATATCCTTACGGGCGATCAGTTCTACAACTTCTTAAACCATAACTTTGACCGCCATTATGAAGAAAACAGAGCTCCTCTGGGACTCTATTTCCACGCTGCTTGGCTTAAGAACAACCCTGAATTCTTAGACGCCTTCCTATACTGGGTTGACGAAATCCTTTCCAATCACAACGATGTTTACTTTGTCACTATGACCCAAGTTATCCAATGGATCCAGAACCCAAGGACTGTAACAGAAGCTAAAAACTTTGAACCCTGGAGGGAAAAGTGCGTAGTTGAAGGACCACCAGCTTGCTGGGTACCTCACAGTTGTAAACTGACATCCAAAGAGGTTCCCGGGGAAACCATCAATCTCCAGACTTGCGTTAGGTGTCCTAATAATTACCCATGGGTTAATGATCCCACCGGAGACGGTCTTTTCTAAGTCAAATTAAATTTTGGTCCAGTCTAACTAGATTTTAAACTTCTAAAGATCTACACACTCTCGTGTATTATGTGATGCTTCATCGTACTAGTTTAAATAAGTTATTTTTTTAGAAATTTCGATCTTTTGATTGGACTAGTTAAGGGACTTTACAATAGTGTCACCCTTGCCGATGATGTCACTCGGCCATAATCGGGTCTTAATAAGTGATTTTACGTTACATTTTGTATTTATTATTTCAATGACTGTATGCGTGATCTATTTTGTTATTTTATTTTGTAATAAATGATATTTGAATAAGTTTAGACTGTTAATTCTCATGATATATCCTAGAACGCTAGTTAAAACCTACATTGTTGTGACTTTCACAACGATATTATGTAACATACACCTTTTATTAGTGTTATTTATGAATTAAATTTTAGGATAATCATTAAATAAGGTTTTGTAAATTTAATAAAAATGTGGAAAATCCTGAAATTAAAATAAAATGTTTTTAAATACGTGACTTTAATGTTTTATTCACCTTATTAATAAACATCATCCAAAAAAATAACACCAGCAATTTGTCCATGAAAAAGAGAAAGGTCTGTTTCTGCGAAATAAGCAATAAATATTCAACGACAATTATAGGAAATAATCAAACCTAAGGTGTCTGTTTAAAGCATAACTAAAACCTTTTAAAGATAAAACTATATTTTTGGTTAAAACAAAGAAGATATCAGCTTTAAAAGTTTTTTTTCTCCTGCAATATATATTTTGGGTCTGCTTTTTAATGATTTAGCTTAAGAAACAGTAAATAATAAACCTTGAAATATGCAGTCCAAGTCTTAAACTTAAAATAAATATATAAATATTTATTCTGTATGTCCCGAATTTAAGATATGGCGTTATTGATCTTTGATTGATTAAACGAAAAACAAAACCAAAATTATTGCATATTAAATAACGATTTTAGTTCTAGTTAGTTTGATTGTCTGCAGTGTTTCTAATAAAATAATTTCATATCTATTACAATTTTTATATTGCATGAGTATTATAAAAAATTAGTACCTGTACATCGTTATACGAATCCGATTCCACCGATCGGATAAAACTTAATTCAACAAAAAATTGCGATGTACACGATTCCGATTGGGTAAAGGATTGTTTTATTTGCACGATATTCACGGTTTTGGAAAAGGTTTGAAAAATGACAGTTAAGTAAAACAGGTGATAAGTGTAGAAACCACATAGTAGGAAATAAAATTCCTTTAAATTTTTGCTAATCCATTGTGAAAGTCTTTTTTGAGTGGTTTGCGTTATTATTTTGTTTTTTTTTTTAATTATATAAAATTAATTGAAAAAACACCACAAAAGGAAGGTTAGAAGTTTACTTTAAATTGTTTGTTCTCTTTGTCATTGTATATTATTTTTTTGTCAAATTTAAAAGGATTTAAAACCGGATTATCTGCATCCGATAAATTTTAGGGCGAATAGCACAGTTTTAAGTTCAATGCGATTCGCCCAATTAAATTTGGTTTTTGGTTTTGATTTGCTGGAGCAACATACAGGGTGTTCATTTGAAAACTTTCCACTCAAGTTATCTTCGAAACGAGACAGATTTGAGAAAATCGCCGAAACACGTCAAGATATTTATTGAGGGGGAACGTTTTTACAAAAAATTGGACAGCGCCCCTTTAACCCCTTAACCACCAGGGCCACCACCCCAAAATTCTTAAATGAGAAGGCGGGTCGGGTGATACATCATTTTAAAGCTCCTGACGAGTACTTTATAACCCTAGAATATGAAGTCAATATCTTCAGCCTATTACAAAATGGCGGTACTTTAAAAAATTACCTAAATACCTGATTTGGATGGCCATATTTCAGAAACTAATAAAGTTAGATGTACTTAATGTGGTATTTTCTTAAAGCTCATTTAAAGATCTTTTTAATGGTAAAATAATATACAGGGTTCTTAAATAAAAAATATGTACTTTTTCTTCTACCCTGTATATTACTACCAGTATCACTATTAAAAAGACCTTTAAAAGAGCTATAAGAAAATACCACATTAAGTACATCTAACTTTATTAGTTTCGGAAATACTACCATTTTGTAATAGGTGAAGATATTGACTTCATATTCTAGGGTTATAAAGTACTCGTCAGGAAGCTTTAAAATGATGTATCACTCGACCCGCCTTCTCATTTAGGAATTTTGGGGTGGTGGTCCTGGTGGTTAAGGGGTTAAAGGGGCGCGTCCACTTTTGTAAAGCGTTCCCCCTCAATAAATATCTTGACGTGTTTCGGCGATTCCTCAAATCTGTCTCGTTTCGAAGATAACTTGAGTGGAAGAGTTTTCAAATGAACACCCTGTATACACGTTGCTCCAGCTCTATGCTCTTAATTTAGTTTCTGTGCGATAAGCAGGTAATGATTAGACAAAGAACGCCTGCATTAAACCTTTCCTATGGTAATGATAAAATGGCATAAAATGTATACTATTTTAAAGCAGAACTACAACTAATAACAAAATAATCGGCTAGCAAATCCATGTTATCAACTTTAAAATGTTTTTCATATTTCTCTAGAACAATAAATGGTAAATTGGTTATGCAAATCGGACGATTTTTACTTAACAGTATCTTTCTACCAAGGTAATCCAGTGTTACAAACGTGGTATATTTTAAAATATGGTTTTATGATATTATACATTTTTTAATAATAAATGTGTGGTCTACGCAAATAAAGCTAGTGCTAAGACTTTGATTTAATTATATAGAGGTCATGGTTTTAATTTAAAATAATTAGGCCAATTACAAATAATTAATATCACTTACAATTTTGGGTTCTGTAGCACGATTTTATTGAACATTTCTCTTTTAAAAAACTATATAGGGTTGCTACCAAAGTTTGTAGATTTCGATATTTACAACTTTATAATATCCGCAGAATCGTCGCCAGCCGATAGCCCAGGGTAGGGGGGGAGAAGTTGATATGGAGAATGAGAAAAGTATGAATTGTAGGAAAAATCAAGAACACATGTAGATTTTCACTTGTAGTACGAGTTTTACATCTACGGCGTACATTGTATTAAGTGTTTAATTGATTGTTATAATCGATTCCGTTAATTTTTTTTTATCTTTGGACAATCCACGAAGGCTGAAAGCCTAAATACTAACGTACCGTGGGTGTCTTAAGCAGGGTAAGGGGAAGTTTGTTAACACGGGACTTAAAAACTTGAAGATTTGGGGGAAGGAAAGACCTCCGCTGGCAATAGGTTTCACAGTCTAGAAACTCTAGGGATAAAAGAACGAACGAAATGGGAAGTTCGGGGCCTGTCAATTGGACCGTATAGGGATGCATACGTGCGGCACCACGAGTTTCTCTGTTGGGAGCGGCAAGAGGAGGGACTATACTGGATAATTCGTCGAAGCAGAAGCCGTAAAAGTATCCATAGAAGAGCGATAGATCTCCCACAGCTCGACGATGGGCAAGAGAAGGAAGTCTTTGAGTAAGTAAAGAATCATTAATAAGACGAACAGCCCTTCTTTGAATGGCATCAAGCATGCTGAGTGTTGTAGGGAATGTCATTCCCCAGACATAAGAACAATATTCCAGTCTCAAATCAAATCTGTAATAAAGAAAAATGTACAAAGTCGGTTTTGTTGTATCTGCAGCTCAGACCCAAATAACCAAGAACTTACGTTTTGTGGATTTATAAAATTAATCGGAACGCTGACTGTTAATTATTTTATGTTTTATTTAGGTTTTTGCCTACGTAGGTATGATGCCTAATATTTTTTGTTACTGTTATGCCCTGTTTTTAAAAGTGATTGCTTGTAGCGGAGACACAAATCAAAATTGGTAATTTCTGTTAATATTCTTTGCCAAACGGGATCTAGATACCCATTTTTATCAGCTAACTGACCGTATTGTAGAGTTTTAGTTTCTTAATCTGAATCGTGAAAACAAAAGACTGTCCTGTTAAAATCCAATATAAAGCACATTGAAAAATTAAACTGACAACTGTCAGGGACAAAACGTTGGATTTTAAATCAAAAATCGCCATCATATGGCCATGGGTTTAACTCTGATGAATTGTCCAGTATAGTTCCTCCACTCATGGTTCCCAACAGAGAAACTCGTGGTTCTGCGCGTATGCATCCCTATACTGTCCAACTGGACAGGCCCCGAACTTCCCACTTTGTTCGTTCTTTATCCCTAGAGTTTCTAGATTGTGGAACCTGCTGCCCGCGGAGGTCTTTCCTTCCCTCCCAAATCTTCAAGTATTTAAGTCCCGTGTCAACAAACTCCCTCTCACCTCGCTTAAGACACCCACGGTACGTTAGTATTTAGGATTTTAGCCTTCGTGGTTTGTCGAAAGATAAAAAAACATATAACTGAGCAACAGTGATAATGTAAATATTTCATTTGTTTAAAACTAGCTATTTAAAAAAAGGCAAAGAAATAATCTGAATGTCTATGCTGCGAAAAAAGATGCCGGTAGAGCACTTTTTTTGCTGTTTCAATTACTTTCATATGAACTATACCTAAATTAATTGACTTTGCGGCTATAATATCTATTAACAATCGGATATCGTAACTAGATACCAATTTTTACGATTTTAAAACCGATGCAAAGTCCGCATTTATAATATTAGTAAAACAAATCAATTGACATTTTTGTGAGAAAAATAATGGAGCTAAACGCAGCAACTGTTTAGATTTGATGGAATGAAATTGATAATTTTATTCGTGTTTCGTACGTACGAAAATAATCGATCAAGCAAGCCAAGGAAAAGAATTCGGACTTTGGTCGTCGACGCCCTTGAATATCCTTGATTATAGTCAGCAAGTTTTATAGTTAATTTATCCATGGAGCTGAAAGGGAATTTGGATCATATAAAATAGCTTTTTTTGGATATTCAACACGACTTTATCCTGGTTTTTAGGTAAGTCAAACTTACTCTTATAAAAAGAAGTTATACAAGATGATTTGAAATTAGGGGCCATATTTTTAAATCTTAGTATACTACTTAAAATATTAAAAAGATTTATATAAACATCTCTTAAAATATGTCACTTATTAGGTGGCCAAGGTCGCGGTAGGCAGAGTATGATCAAAAAATGATTCTGTAAAAATTCTGTCATTTTATTTAGGGCATTAAACTACAAAATTTATTGTCAAATTGTTGTAGTTTCTGTTAAGCCGCGTCCAGATTTGCAGTAATTCGCCAAACAACCGTCTAAACTAACCAACCTATTTGCGCGCTTCTTTGACGCCAAAACCAACAAGTTTTAAATCAACGGAAAATTACTCGCCAAGCCCTTGAAATGACGTGAATTCCATCCACGTCCGTGCTATGTGGTGCGGTATGCGGCGTTGAGCGGCGCCGCGTATTGTTGCAAGTCTAGACGCTGCTTTATATTGTTGCGAGGCAAATTGTTAAAAACATGACACAAAAAAAATGAATATTTAAATCTAAAAGTGTAGAAAAGCACAATAAAATAAAGTCTGTTAATTGTTTTGAATGCGCAATTTATAAGACTATTTTATTGTATTTCAAAAGCTTTTCTATGTGTTTTTCTATACCTCCTAAAAATGGATGAAAAGCACGTTTTAAAAAATACAATCTTTGTCGTCCCTGATTAGGCTTTACGAATTTTTTTAATCTCCGCGGGCAGCAGGTCACACAACCTAGAAACTCTAGGGATAAAAGAACGAACAAAGTGGGAAGTTCGGGGCCTGTCCAGTTGGACCGTATAGGGATGCATACGCGCGGAACCACAAGTTTCTCTGTTGAGAACCGTAAGTGAAGGAACTATACTGGACAATTCTTCAGAGCAGAAGCCATGGAAGTACCTATAAAAAAGCGATAAATCCCCCACAGCCGGACGATGTGCAAGAGAGGGAAGCCTTTCTGTAAGTGAATGATCAATAATGAGACGAATAGCTCTTCTTTGAATATAATCAAGAATGCTTAGGGTTGTGGGGGACGCCATGCCCCAGATATGAGAACAATATTTCAAGGGAGGTCGGATTTGGGACACATATAAAGTGTATAAATTAGAAGGGGAAAAGTACTTTTGGCTCGAAAGAGAAATCCAAGCTTTTTTGAAGCTGCCGTTGCTATAGATACAATGTGTTTATGCCAGTTAAGGTTACTTTCAAATGTGACGCCCACAAGATTAAAGGTGTCATTGCTCTGTAAAACTTGGCCGCTCATAAGTAGAGGATGAGTATTTGATGACTCTTTTCGCGACAAGGAACATGATTGTGTTTTGGATGCATTAAAATGGACGAGATTTTTAGCGCCCCAATTCAATATTAAATTAAGATCCTGCGAAAGAGATATCTGCATCGCTCTGCGTTTGTTTTCCAAGTCAGGTTTAGTAATGGGTTTAGGAACCTGAAAACTGGAGTGAAGGGTACTATCGTCGGCGAAACTATGAATGGAATTAGTTGTGGACGAGAGAAGGTCGTTGATGTGAAGAAAAACAATGTTAGTGCCAGAACTAAGCCCTAAGGGACTCCAGCATTTACTTGGTGAAAGCTTGAAGAATGGCCGTCCACAATAACTGATATACGACGATTAGATAGATAACTAGAGAGCCAAGTACAAAGTTTAGTTGAAAGACCATAGGAGGGAAGTTTATTAAGAAGTGCGGCAAAAGCTGGTCAAAAGCTTTGGATATATCAGGAGCAACGATCTGGGACTCACCTAGAAACTCAAAGAGACTTATTCCAGCAGTGTGATACGAAGGAAAGAAAATCTGCTGTAGATCTTTTGTGGCGAAATCCATACCGCCTGTCATGCAAAATTTTGTGTTTTTCTAAGATATACTGAGAAATACTGAAGACAGTTGATTTAAAGTTGGTGTTGTTTTTAAACGGTATTTAGGTTTTAAAATAAGCATGTATGAAAAATAAGGAATTCTTTAATAAGCTACGCACAATCTTACAGAAAAGTGTTTCCTTAATGTGTTCATTCCAAAAGATTTTCTTGACTTTAAACATCTCCATACTTCTTAACAAAATATCCTAAGAAAAAAATAGTACTTGTAGTGTAGTATTAACCTTAAAGATTAATTAAAACAAAGCCACTTTTATATTTTTGCTATTTTTTCTTGCTGCTACCTATTCTCAGAATTAATTATTTTTCTTCATTGTATATAAATACAAAAGGATGGTACTACCTGCTACGAAACAGTTAATTAACAATATCGACAGTTCTGTTATTTAAATCGATTATTTAATATACAATGATATTAACTGTATATTTATGCGGCACTCTCTATCCACGTATAAGAAGCTTTGTGTTATTCTATTCGCCTTGACACTTGGGTTTGAAGAAGTCTAACTCGTTCTTATAACCTTTAAATGTCAGTATCAACTATTTCTTATAAATAATAATTTGCAATTTCTTATTAATATATTATTGAGGAACGAACATTTCGAAGAACTTTTTATTTTGTCTTTAAACAAAGTCATCATAATACTCTTGCTTTAACATTTATAAAACGCAAAATAACATTCTTAGGTTTCATTGTCTGTATCTTAATTTTTACACAACATTATGGGCAGTTATATCTCCTGTCTGTTTTTAAATAAAACAATTTTTATAAAAGCTTAAAATCTAAATTGAGTATTAAATTTTATTGAGGCTATTAAAGTCGAAAGCTGCAATTTTTTTTTTTAATTAAACGGATTGGTTAAGGTGTTATTTTTCTTCTAAAAATTAAACATGGTAGTTATCAGGATGCGGTTTTCGCAAAGAGCCATACATTTCTTAAAAGTTTTTACTGTATTTCCATTTGGTTATATAGATAGCTAGTTAGTTTATAAATAAATAAATAAATAAACATCTTTCGTTATATTCCGTTATATAGATATACTTATTTTAAAAATATTGAATTTATTGATCTCTAAAGTAGCTATTTTTTATTTAATTTTTTTAAAGGATAACAAGAGATTTATAATCCGATATGATTCTACAAGCTGACATATTAATAGTATCTTTTATATATTTAAAAGTCCATAAAAGCTTCCCCCACCGATAAAATTTTCCAAAGCGTCATCATCAAACAGCTACACATTTGTCCACTGCTGGACGTAAGCCTCCCGTAAGGACTTTCACTTTTCTCTGTTCTGTGCAACGTTCATCCAATTCCCCTGAATGCGTTTTAAATCATCGGACCATCGTGTGGGTGGTCTTCCTCTATTGCGAAAGGCATCATTTCTTGGTCTCCACTCTAATACTCTTTTTGTCCACCTATTATCGTTTGTTCTCGCTATGTGACCCGCCCAATTCCACTTTAGGTTAGTGATTCTTTCAATGGCATCTGTTACTCTGGTTCTTCTTCTTATTTCCACATTTTGAACCCTGTCTCTTAAAGTTAAGCCCAGCATAGCTCGCTCCATAGCTCTTTGAGCGATTCGAATTTTATTTTCTGTGCTGTTGGTTAGAGTTAGTGTTTCGGCTCCATATGTTAACACAGGCAAGACACACCAGTCGAAAACTTTTCTTTTAAGACAAATCGGGATATTTGCTTTTAAAATGTGACCCAGCCTTCCAAAGGCTGCCCAGGCTAAACCAATTCTTCTGGTTATTTCGCACGTTTGGTTATCTCCCCCAGACGAATTTCATGACCTAGGTACTTATATGAATGTACCTTCTCTATATTTAGGCTATTAACCGTTATATTTTCACTAATAACCAGGTTAGTCATAAGTTTAGTTTTAGCGATGTTCATTTTTAGGCCTACTCTCCTCGATGCTTCTTCAAGTTCGCTTAACATCTCCCTTGCTTCCCCCAGGTTATCTGCTATTAAAACTATATCGTCTGCGAATCGTAGGTGGCTTAACTTTTCACCATCAATATTTATTCCCAGGTTTTTAATATTTAAAGTTTTAAACATATATTCCAGAAGAGTTATAAACAATTTGGGAGAGATAACGTCTTCTTGGCGAACTCTTCGCTCTGTCTTGAATACGGTAGTATCCCCATGAAGTCTTACACTGGCGCTTGCATTGTTATATACGTGTTTTATAACGTCAATATATCTACAGTCCACTCTGCAGTCGGCGAGAGCTTGATACATTTTCTGATGGTCGATTGTATCAAACGCCTTTTCGTAGTCGACAAAGATAAGGACCAAGGGTTTGTTGTACTCTACACATTTTTCAATGACTGTTTTGATTGTTTGGAGATGATCATTGACGCCATACCCATTATGAAAGCCTGCTTGCTCTCGTGGCGTACTTTTCAAAAAATCGATCGCAGCAGTTTCCGGTGAAACACCCTGTATATCTGATTTTCCAAATCACAAACATTTTTCTGACAGTGTTATACAGGGTGTTTCCTAATTGCGATAAGAAATCTAAATGCATATTTGTGCGCCAATTTTATGAAAAATAAGTTAATATAAACATAGGTCCGAAATGCTTTGTTTCTAATATACAGGGTGTTCAACTTTAAAAAGATAATCGGGTTTTTAATAATAAATTAAATATGCCTAATCCGATTTGAATAAAATTTGGCTGTGGTATTTGTTAAAATAGAAAGTAGATTTACCCCTTAACTAATTTTAATTAATGAGGCCAGTGGCGGCGTGGGACGCCACTAAATGTTTTGCAACTTTTATATTTTTTCCGGATAAAGGACCTAAAAATACAACTTTTTTGTATTTTCGTACTTTTAAGTAGCTTGCTTAGTTTTTCAGAAAAAAAAATTCGGGTAACTGCATAATCCTGAATCATACAAGAAACATTGGGGCATTTTTTTCTTTTAAATATTAAGTGAAAGAAACACATTTTATTAAAAATATTGGTAGTTGACCATACATAGATTAAAAAAGATTTTAAAAATGTCTGTGACATATTGACCGAAAAACCAAAGGTAATTTTTAAGGTCTGGCCAAACATAATCGCACCGAGGTCGCACAGGGCCCGGATTCACAATAATAGAGACAAGTATTGCAAATTAAAGGTTTAGCCACACAGAACCGCACCAAGACCGCACTGAGCCCGGATTTACAATGATAGAGGAAAGTGGGGCAGTTTGATTCAGAAAAATTCAAAAGTACGTTTTGATGCCTTAAAAAATATATAAAGCATTCGTTTATGTATGTATTTCTTCTTGTTTAAATTAAACAGATCTTCCTACTTATCTCTATTCCTTTTTATCAAAATTTTGAGTGTATAGGTAAAACTGTGTCACCTTATTTGTGAAGGTTTATTTTATGATTAGCTGTAATGCATACTACTGCAATTTTATTTAATACAAAACTTTTTCGCACTACATCCCCCTTCATTTCACCAGCAAGACGTACGACTGCGAACTTGTTGCGGTTATGTGTGGCCCGACCTTAAATTGGAAAAATTCAAAAGCACTTTTTATGCCCTCAAAAATGTTAAAAGCTTTTTTTAACCTGAGTCTATTATTTTAGGTATGTATATCTCCTTGTTAAAATAAAACTAATTTTTCTACTTATCTCTGTTCCTTTTATGCAAACTTTGGGTGTATTATAGGTGTGTTACCCTATTTGTCAAGGTTTGTTATAGGATTAGGTAAAATTTAAAATTTAATATTACAGACTCATAATACTGCAATTTTATTAATTTAAAAACTTTTGCTTTAGGATTTCGGGAACTAAGTTCCTAAATATGCTTTTTAAATTGTATTCCCAATCTTGTCAAAACTTTTTTTAATTTTTAACACCCCGTAGTTCAAAAACTAAGACGTTTTGGACATATGTTTATATAAATTTTTTTCTTATTTTCTGTTGGTGAATCGCCCCGTAAAGTTTATCGGTTGAGTTACTGGACACCCTGTATGAATGTAGGTTATTTGATTAAAATTGATGAAAACTTTGATGTCTATTGGTGCCCAAACGGTGAGGTTTTTCGACTTTAATAAGGAGTACCTTATTTTTTAAGTTTTTGATTGTCTATAAAATGGCGCCCCCAGCTTTGCGATATCTGTCAAAATAAAAAATTATGATGTAAATAAATTTTAAGTTTTAGATAAAGTGCTCTCTGGCGATATTTAAAAAAGTACTTTTGTCTTAAAATTTTATAATTTGCAAAGCTTAATTTGTATGCCAAATATCAACTGGATTGGTTTAAAAATAAATGCAGTATGACGAAAAAACCAAAATAAAAATTTAACTTTGACGGCTTGTATCTCGAAAACGAATGACATTTTGAAAAAAATATATGAAGCTTTACCCTTATTCTGTCAAGTAAAATCACCCTCTTAAGTTTCGTGATCGATTTTTGAATCACCCTGAATTATGTAAAAATCATCCCATATTTTGTTGAGTACTTATAAGTAGCGCTTTCCTGAGAACTAAATTGTAAGAAGGAAAATAATTTTCCTTATTATATTTTTAAGTCTTTGGTTTTTAATAGTAAAAAGTTGCAATTTATTATTAAACTGCCCCGCACCCCTACATTTCACGAGCGAGACGCACGGCTGAGTTACGCTGTGGGCTCGTTGCAGTCATGTATGGCCAGACCTTTAAAGTGTAATAAGTAATTAACTTTAAGGATAAAACCTAAATCATGATGTTGCATAGCTTTGAATTTGACAGAAAAATATGTTTCCGTTCTATGCGACTATTATTATCTTTTTAAAATCCTTGTAAAAATGGAACAATTTATAGTAGTATTTAACAGTAAATATTTACTAAATGAATTTAATTTATTAGGTTATTTAATTAAGTAGTTATTTGTAAAAATAATTCTTATTATTTACAGGGTGTTTAAAGGTAAGACGGCACCACTGCTAACGTTCTTACTATAGTAGTATATGATGAAGTAAGAATTTAGGGTCAGCTAACTTTTTGATATATTTTTCCCCTTCCTCTTCCGGGTAGACTCTGGGCTTTCTGGCTGGCGGTAGCAGTTACGTTTTTTTGTTTACATCCTACATGTACAGGGTGGCTCGAATTCGACTCTCATCATTGGGATTTCGGAAACCGTAAGAGATGCAGGATCGGTTAAATGGAGGCGCAATTTGATGCTCAATAAAATGCCGTTTTACGTTTTGAAAAATTCCTAGTACTTCCGAAGATATTCGAAAAAAACCGGAATTTTCAATTTTGGTTTCTATTGTTTCTTGGCTATATTTGTTAAGATAACTCAAAATGAAAAACACGTTTTCATGGCCACTTTTTCTGCTCTATAATTCAGTGTGATTAAATATTGAATCTGACGTTTCGGCTTCTGGCGACCATCATCAACTTAATTTTTTTAAATATGGACCTGGTATTTTTTTCAATTTAATTAAATCCTTTCATCACTCTTGAAACACTATATATCACCATTTTGATATTTGCCGACGTTTCGTACAGACAATTCCATCACCAGAATATTGCATATTTATTTAACCATAATACGGCCCTGAACTACATAGTCATTTTAAGTTAGATTGGTAAGTTTCAGAATTTTGACCAAAAAATTAATTTCTATCCCATAGTGCCATGACCAGCTGCATCAACCGGCATATCATAAAAGAAATATAGCAAAGGCGGCCGCGAAGACAAGCATGCCGATTTATTTGCTTTAAACTTTTTTGTGATTTTTTTTCTTATCAAAGAGCACCGAATTTACATTTTTAAACTGTTTCTTCTATATGTGTGTATGTCTTTTAAAGTGTGCCTGCATAAAAAGGCGTGGCATACAAGTACTCATAATAAAATACCATATTCGTTAAGAAGGAACTCAGTTCAGACAAGGGTAACAAGCCGACCACCTTGACTGGAGTTTTACAATGACACTAAAGTAATTTCTTTTAGTAAATTATTCTGCTGTTACAAGAACCGAAAACAACCTCATAGTTTTAAGCAGAACTTCTGTGGATTGTTGTGACACATATGTATGACCTTAAATTAATTTTTAATTTGAAATTTAAACCAGTTCACACCTAGTTCACAAAAACTTATTTACTAACCTATTAAAAAGGTTTTGAATCATCTCTTTGAAGGTGGTTTAGACAATGTTAGGTTTTCAAGAAAGTAGTACTCTTGAATCATTTCGTGTCCTTTGGGGGTATATTTGTAGCATAAATAAATTTTATTTTATTTATTAATGCTTAATAAAAAATAGACTCCCAAAACAATGCTAAATTTTTGATCATCAGTTTGGACACTGGCTTCGCTGAATTTATGAAGCGGTAAATTATACGTACTGTTTACTTGTGTACTCGATGGATACCCGCTTCATAAATTCCAGGAAGCGAACGTCCAAGCGGATAACCAATTTTTTCGATTTTAAAGACTAGGTGATGAAGTGGCCAAGTCATGTAGATGGCTTGTCAGCATTTTTAAACTTATCAGTTAGTTGCTAATTTAAAAAATAACAACCCGGGAGGTAAAAATAGCCCTTTTTTTTCCCAGGGAGCCGTCTGCATGTCCGGTGGCACTGCAGCCTGAAGGCTTATTGTACCAAACTCCCGTTTTATTGTACCCATTCCAGTACCCTAGTTCCTTGAAGAAGGCGGTATAGGTCTGCTGGGTGCGTACCATATGTTTCCGGGGGCACTCTAATATCCCCGAAGATTGCCTGTCTTTTGTGATCCAGTGCCTCACACTCTGACAGTATGTGGGATACTGTTTCGGTCTCTGCTCCACATAATCTGCAGTCCAGATCTCCGTTGTATAATCCCATTTTATTTAGGTGTTCTTTCACTGGAGCATGTCCGGTGAGGAAACCTGTGATCGTTCTTAGCTGATTCCTACCCATTTTGAGTAGTTCTTTAGCTCTTTTTGTGCATGGTCCACTGATGTATATTGTCCCATGCATGTGTTGAGGAAGCCTTTTCCAGTGCAGTCTTTGCTGGTCCTTTACCCAGTTTTGTACCGCACTCCGGAAGGTACTCTTTGGCACTCCAAGGACTGGTTCTGGCCCGACGTATGTCGTGGCTGACCCCTTCTCGCCAGTTCGTCTGCGTTTTCATTGCCTCGGCACCCACATCAACCTTGTGTTGTTGCGTTCCGCCAGTTCCCTGAGTTCCTCGAGGCATTCTAGTACCAGCCAAGACGATTCCTTGGGATTAATTAGTGCACCAAGGGCTGCTTGACTATCCGTAAGAATGTTGATTGTACAATTTGTGCGGGGCCTTTGGTTGTTAATCCTGGCACATTGTAAGATCGCAAAAATTTCTGCTTGAAATACAGAGGCGTGGTTTCCCAGTGGAAAGGTCAAACGAGTGTTTTCCATCTCACTGTAGACACCTGCTCCTGACCCTTCTTCGGTTTTGGACCCGTCCGTATACCAGGTTTGACCTCGAAGAGAGAGTCTGAAATTTTCGTTTGCCCAGTTCTCCCTTGGGTGTATTGTCACCTGATAGCCCTTACCCAATGCTGTAAATAACTCTTTGGCTCCCTAGAACAAAAGAAAAAAAAAATCAGCGTTGGGCGACGAAAAATAATATTTAAAAATGAAAAAATATTTTCAGAAGTCTAAATCAGGCTTGCCAACCCTATTATTGGTATCTTAATAAATTCATTGGTGTTTTAATGCCCAATATTGTGATCTTTGTGTGTTTTTGTTCTTTAATCGCCATCCTAAAAATTTAAAAGGTGTTAAATAATTTTGACAATGTTTTGTTTTAAAACTTGCAATAACCATATGGTAGGTTTAAGAGGTTAATATATAACTATATGTCTTTTACTCCATACTTGTGAATTTGATACCTAAAACGTAACAGTAATAGTTTAATTATGGGTAGCAACATTACTTTCAATACCATCGTAAATATTAGGTATGTAAGATGGGTAAACTATTTACTATAAAATGTGATTTCTGATTCCGTTTTAGGAAAATGAAAGTACTTTCTAATGTATGTTAGCGATACTAAAAGTTCAATGTCACATTACAATACTTTTTTTAAAAGATAACAATTCCTTAAAATGGGAATGGTCTGTAATTAATTTAAACAGAGTAAATAATATTAAAGATAGTAAAAGGAACATTGATTAACTTCTGTTTTGTGATTTTTTTTCAAAAACTATTGACCAATGGCGTGGTTAAGCGTGGATAAAGTGAGCCCTTGCCCACGGCATCGAGCTGCTCTATAAGATGTTTAAGAAAATTTTGGACAAAATAAGATATCTCAGAAAAGATGACTCGTAGATATTCGATTTTAGCACGAGAATGTAGTTGATGTAATTACCTATCTAACAGTCTCTAAAAAAGGTCGTTAGTGCACGGTGGTTATATCTCATTAAAAGGTTAGTTAAAAAAAGTCCTACCACTTTAGATATTTTATAAAATCTGGTACACTTCTTTGTACCATTATATTACATTTTTTGCTGTAAAGGTTTTTTTAAATACTAGTGCCGTTCGAGCAAGATTTGCATTGAATTTTTTTAAAGGAAAAAGTAGTACGCCACTGCTTTTTCTTTAAATAAATATAATTTTTAAAATACTCATTTACTTTAAGGATAATTTTGTTTTGTAATATTATTTCGTACAAAAACGTTTTTCGTTTAAAAAAATAAAAGCCATTCTATTGCATGGCAAAAATGCTAAAATCTGATAAGGTGTGTGTTTCTAATTGTAACGCATGTCCTAAAAGTTTTGGCACACAATATTTATCGTTTTTTTTTTTAATGAAGAAATTTATTTAAACACTAACTAGTTATCATAAATTACAACTCAATACTTAACTAAACTATACTATCGAATTATGTGGAGTGGCCCATTCTGCTCTACCAGACGCAAATTTCTTCGAATGTCTCTCATGAGGTCCTGGACGGAATTCAGTTCAATTTCTCTTAATTTCTCGTAAATTCGCCGTCTTAATTGTTCCTCATCTTGTGCTTCCCAGCCTCCATGATAAACCTTTCTAGATAGTACAGCCCAAAAATCCTCTATTGGGCGAGCCTGCGGCAAGTTTGGAGGATTATCGTTTTTGGGAACAAAAGGTGTTGTCGAAGCCAGTTTTGGGTATCTCTTGAGTAATGGCATAATGCTAGGTCTGGCCAAAACATGATATCGTCATTAGCATGATGTTCGCGGACAAACTGAAGCAATTTGAAAAGGCAGTTATCAATATAGCTCTGACTATTCAAAGCTTCACCCCTCACTCTTCCCACAAAAGGTCCGGATACACCCCTGTTAGAAATTGCGCACCAGACAAGGATTTTATCTGCAAATTTCGCTTTATGTTTGTATCTAACATTGTCAGGGCATTCCTCTACGTTGTCCGTATAAAATCCATCGTTTCCCTTCATTTCAGAATTACTTAAAGTGAAATACTTTTCGTCATCTAAAATAATGATTTTTTCATTGGCAAAATGTACCCGCCTCAGTTGACGACAACATCTTGGTATATGAAGAAGCTGCGCTTGAGAGTATTTGAGGCACTTACGTCTCTTTCGATATTTAAGACCATTCCTCCTCAATTCCAACGATATCGTACTCTTAGAAGATCTGTATTGCCTAGCCAGTCTCCTCGTTGACATTCCAATCTGGTTTTATGCTCTTCTCACCAATCTCTCTGACCTCTGTGCACGTGGTCTTCCACTTTTTGGGAGATTCAGACATGGTATTCCCTGCTCGCACTCCGCTATTGTTCTATAAATGGTTCTGCGTGAAATGTTTTCATTCTGGAATATTCGACAGATTTCAGCTTTGGGTATCCGCCCAACTAACTTGTAGATACTTTTTCTTATTTCTAATTTATACGACATCTTAAAGCGAATACTTCAAAATAAATAAATCTCAACTGACAGTAAATAAAGTAAATAAACTTTTGTTTTTAAAGGCAACTTGATATTATTTTGTTTTTGTTAAAATTAAAGACAATGAGTTTTGTGCCAAAACTTTTAGGACATACGTTAAGTTAGGTTTTTGACTGTGTAATAGGTTTCTAAGAGCAACCACTGTTTAATGACATTAAAATTACAGTAATGTAAATATTTGACCTTACTTTAATAAAAATTAGTCAAAATCGAATTTTACATACAAAACACCTTATCAGATTTTAGCGATTTTGCTATGCATCAAAACGGCTTTTACTTTTTAAACCAAAAAACCGTTCGTCGTACGGAAAAATATTCAGGGACCAAATTAACCTCTAGGGAATAAGTATTTAAAAATATTATTGATTTAAAGAAAAAGCAGTGGTGTACTACTCATTTCTTTAATAAAATTCAATACAAATGTTGTTCGAACGCCAGTGGCAATTAAAAAAAACTTTTAGAGCAAAAAAATGTATTGTAGTGCAAAGAAGTGTACCAAATTTTATGGAAATATCTATAAAGTCCGCTCGTTTAAACGTTCCCGCATCCCAAGGAAGGTAAACTAGCTAAGGAGCGCTCAATATTTTATATTTGTCCGATAATATAGGTTATGTTCGTGACGTCACCTTTTTGCCATAATATTTCTTTATCTGACAAAATAAACCAATACGTGCATATCTTAAAATAAAATCACTAAAGAAACATACAAAAATTGTATTTTACCCTTAATAACGATTTAAACGTAAATTCCCTGTAAAAATATCCAAAGGTCAGTGACCCCTGTTTACAAGTTTTAAAATTCTCTGTAACTGCAGTACTAATAACTACTCAATTTAACTATAAACAGTAAAAACTTAACATATATAAAAGTCCAATGACTAAAAAGCACAAAAATAACACCAAAACCTCGAAAAAACCTTCCAGTACGATTGTAAACAAAGAATTACGGGAAAAGATTACGTCACAAAATTTAGCGGACATAGGCTTAAATGGGATCGAGCGCTCCTTATTAAAAAAAAAAAATATTATTTTTCTTGCCCGCATCTATGGATGGTGGAGGGAGGATAACCATCAGAATGTTTTAAAAAGTGTCCGTCGAAAGGAGCAACTTAAGGTGGCGCCACAGTAGCCAGAGGAGATTTTTAACCAATGAGCATGAATTAGAGTGAGATACAAAATGAAAAAGGACATATAGATACAAAATAAAAAAGGAAAGAAATACCAAAATCCCTCCACTGGCTGCTGTGGAGCAATCCCAATTTGCTACATTCCGATGGCCACTTTTTCAACTTTTCCGCTATAAAAGATGGTTATCCTCCCCTCCATCATCCACACCCGCATCCCAACGTTGGCTTTGCTTTGCCATATGTTTTATGTTTTGCACAGAGACAACAATGAGACGAGCAACTAAATGTAAATAAATTATCCGAGAGAGAGATAGCTGCGCCTTCCTTGTCTGTCTTCAGGGAAGGTAAACGCAGATGGCGCGTGAGTCGACTTTATCGTTTGCCCGCCAAATTCAAATTATATAGCTGTGCTATTTTTGCCCTTAATGTTAGGTACTTGTTTTTGTTTCCTATTAATATAAAATATTGGGGTTTAGTTCAATAATTACACACACCTTATTAAAAATGTCATTTATTTGGTTTCTTACAGATAACCATGTCAATATTACCTTAAATTATTTGTTGAAAAGCACAAATTTAATATATACACTGTGATCACTAATAAAAGTCAATATTCAAAGTCCAATTAAAGGTAAAAAAACCACAAAACACACAATAAATCACAGAAAATGTAAACAAACTGTCCAAACAAATCGGCCATTTAAAAATATCAAACACAAATATCGATTAACATTTTGGCGTGACTGCCTGCGGCAACGTTTGTCAAGTTAAAAATATTCGATTAATGGTATATTTTCTTTCTCTTAATTAGATGTGAGCCAAAAAAGGACATTAAAGTTTACATGCAGAAATTGTAAACAACTTGGCAACCAGGGCAAAGCGATGATTGCTCAATCTACGATAGCCTGCCATGATGAAAGACAAAGACATATTTATTGGAACTTGCGTTAAAACAGAAAGAGATAAATACAATGGACAAATTGTTAGGACCAGTTACTCGTCTCATTGTTGTCTCTGTATTGCATACACACGATGCGGGAACGTTTGAACGAGCGGACATTTGCCAAGCCTTGACATGTCGTTTGTAGCCGGCTTAGAAGAAAAAGTTAAAAATTAGATTTGTAGTACGTCCAAAATCCTTTAAAAAGTTTTTGTCGACTTTTTGTATTATTAATCACAATAGAGGTACAGTGCAAAATACATATGCATGCTAATAATCTAAGTGGCATACTTTTGCTTTGCAAATGATGCTGCTTTGGATGCTAAAGGTCTTCAACATAATCAATTACATAATTTAATAGATACTTTCTTTGTTGATAATGGCAAATTAACAATAAAATATGTATGTTAAAACATAATAAACATACAAGATACTATTTATAAATAATAATAAAGTAAAAAAGTAACGTTATGTAATAAAATGAAAAGAAAATTTGCTACATTCTATATTTATTAAAGCGAAGAAGATAAATCTGCAATATGGGGTTTTAATTATCTTATATAAATTAAATTTGAATTATATAATGGTAAAATAGTTATTTTTAAATAATTTTAAATTTTTTAAGTCTTGTAAGCTTACATTTTACTTGTGGAATTCCTAGTTTTGTAAAATAAAGAGTTGACATAAACACATTGAATCCATTGCCACAGCTAACCAAAAGTATTTTTTTCTTCTAATCTTTATACAATACAAATAAGACCCTTTTGGTAATTTTGTTCTGGTTTCTGTAGAATGGCAACACAGTATGTTTAATCCCTGTTCATTAATAAATAATATTTATTGCTTATTTTAATTTTAATTTTAGCATCAAGTACGGACCGAATAAATATGGTACTTTTCCCTATTGTTCGGGCTATTTTTTTGGGTTAACAACATCGACAGTAAGGTACTTCAAGTGACCTGGACCGCGCTCGCATCGATCACTGCATTTTTTTCGTAAACCGTACGGTCGCGCGCATGGTATATCAAGCCTACGATTTTCATTTAGTGCAATTTTTCCGCAAGTGGAAAGTATTTTAGGGTCCCGCTTTAATTGTTTCTTTTTCCTTGCTGATATATACAGCCCGCATTTTATATTGTCTTTTGGATGCTAATATATTACTTTACTAACTATGATTTCCGGCTTCGCTCGGGAGTTGATATGAGACCCAAATAACCGTTGTTCTGAATGAAGTTAAAATACTCGACAACAGATGGCGCCACTACACTTAATTTCCAAGTTGAAGGGTTGGAAGAGTCCTTATATCTTTAAAAATACGCCCTTTAGGGTAAACCGGGAACTTTCTTGTTCGAGGGAGGATAAAGGGCTATCACACTATATAAGTCCCTTTATCTATCGGGACTCCTTTTCAAGTTTTATCGGCACGCACATTTTATCAACTTAGTTTTATTATATATAATAATTTATTCTTACTATATTTATAAAGCCTTTTCTTAGATGAATACAGACAAAAAAATCTTATCGAACTAAATACAGTCCACTTTTCTCTTAAATTAATTGAGCATTTTAAACACACTACTTTCAGAGCTTCTAATTTTATTTAAAGAGAAAATAGTTTATTAATGACCAAAATCGCCTTCCAATTACCATGCCAAATGGGCCATATTTTCTTCGTCATAGATAAAATAGTTACCAAAAGACATGTGTTTATTATGGTAAGAAAGAGTAAAAGAGTATTATGGAGACCCCAAAAGGGAGATTTCTATATTTACTACAGCGCGGCAGAATAATATACCAAAGGATACCTTGTAAAGATGGGTCCACATTTAATTCATTCTGAAAGCGATGCCGCCAAGTACACAAAAAATGATAAAGTAAAGAAACCCTTTTGTGAACAATGATTTATTGCAGCAAAAATATTTAACCCGACGAGATTCTAGTACCACGCCACGTGCCACCGGTTTTATAGTAGGACAGACCCTCCCGTAAATCATCCAATTCCAGCGGTTACCCCAGTTTCTCATAAAATGCCCGATATTATTTTTAAAGTAAAACACATTAAGCGTACCCTTTCTTTTCTTAACACCAAGAAATCGTCTGGGAAGGATGGCATACCAGCAATCGTTTTAAAAAAATGTGCCTTAGAACTTGCACCAATCTTAACTCGGCTCTTTCGAATTTCTTACGACACAGGTATCTTTCCGGAGAGCTGAAAAGCTGCACGTGTTCAACCTATTCCCAAGAAAGGATCTAAATCCCTTCCATCTAACTATAGACCAATTTCAATTCTCTCAGTTCTTTGTAAAGTAATGGAAACATTAATTAATTCACAAATTCTTAAGTACTTAGAAAAACACAAAATTTTGCATAACAGGCAGTATGGATTTTGCCACAAAAGATCTACAGCAGATCTTCTTTCCTTCTTATCACACTGTTGGAATAAGTCGCTTGAGTTTCTAGGTCCAGATCCTTGCTCTTGATATATCCAAAGCTTTTGGCCAGGTCTGGCATGCCGCACTTCTAAATAAACTTCCCTCCTATGGTCTTTCAACTAAACTCTGTACTTGGCTCTTTAGTTATCTATCTGATCGACGTATATCAGTTATTGTGGACGGCCATTCTTCAAGCTTTCACCAAGTGAATGCTGGAGTCCCTCAGGGCTCAGTTGTGGCACCAACATTGTTTCCTCGTCACATCAACGACCTTCTCTCGTCCCCAACTAATTCCATTCATAGTTTCGCCGACGATAGTACTCTTCACTCCAGTTTTCAGGTTCCTAAACCCATCACTAAACCTGACTTGGAAAACAAACGCAGAGCGATGCAGATATCTCTTTCGCAGGATCTTAATTTAATATTGGATTGGGGCGCCAAAAATCTCGTCCATTTTAATGCATCCAAAACACAATCATGTTTCTTGTCGCAAAAAGAGTCATTAAATACTCATCCTCTATTTATGAGCGGCCAAGTTTTACAGAGCAAAGACACCTTCAATCTTGTGGGCGTCACATTTGAAAGTAACCTTAACTGGCATAAACATATTGTATCTATAGCCACGGCAGCTTCAAAAAGCTTGGATTTCTCTTTCGAGCCAAAAGTATTTTTCCGGTTCTAATTTATACACTTTATATGTGTCCCAAATCCGACCGAATAACGAAAAATATATACGATCCGAACGATTTTTAAAAGCCGAAATACTAAGAATATTTTTTGACATATTTAAAAATCTATAGCCGCTTACCCCACCGATAAAAAGGTATACAATATAGACCATTTTTTTCTTCTTACCATCTAAGCTTTTCAACCCAATGGGTGTCTATGACGCTGGAGTAAATCCCGATTTAGCATCGTGAGGTTCCCTATTAAAAATAAAAATTACTAATTTTCAATTTATTTTACATAACTTTATTTATTCTTTTGACATTTGACACTAAGGAAATCATTATTGGACATTTAAGTGCTAAATTTATTAAAAATATTTTATTTAAATTTTCTTAAAAAAAAACACCCAAGTCTACAACTTGTAACGAAACTTGTTCTATTTATACCATAACCTATATTTTATTCATCCTATGACATTTAAACTTTACAAATGTAATAAACTTGTAGATATAGTAAAATATTTTTATTCGTATTTTATAAAGCTGAAATTACCTAAAATGTCAATGAATATATTAATTTTTATGTTCTAGGTCTGTATGTCAAAAATCTGGCATACAAACCTATCTAATGCTAGATATTCAATTCTATAAACTTGAATTTGAATACAAAAATACTTTTAATAGGTCAATGGATCAGTGGGTCGTCGCTGCACCTTTTTTGCCTAATTTTTCAAGGTTAAGGGTACCCCGTGAAGCTAGTATGAATGATATTTTTTTAATACAATGGGTACTGTAGGCGCACCTTAATAAACATCTAAAAAAATGACATTGATAGTAATTGAAAATACACGTTGTAATACGGGAAATTAATAAAATTATTTTATAATTTAAAGGGCAAATTTGTTACCAAAATAATCAAGGTACTTTTGCATATGTCTAAAATTTACTTGATTAAATTACTTGAAAAATATCATGCAAGATAGCTATCCATGGCATTCCATTGCATTCATTCATTGGTTTTTTCGCCATATTGCATTTATTTTTTAACCAATTTAGTTGATATTTGCCACACAAATCGAGCTTTGCAGATTCTAAAATTTCAAGAAAAAGTACTTTTTTAAATACCGCCAGAGGGCACTTTACCTAAAACTTAAAATTTATTTATATCATAACTTATTTATTTTGACAGATATCGCAAAGCTGGGGGCGCCATTTTAAAGACAATCAAAAACCTAAAAAATAAGGTACTCTTCATTAAAGTCGATAAACCCCACCGTTAAGGCATCAAAGTTTTCATCAATTTCAATCAAATTACCTACATATATACAGGGTGTCCAGTAACTCAACCAACAAACTCTACGGGGCAAAAAAACTTTATATAAACATATGTCCTAAACGTCTTAGTTTCTGAACTACTGTGTGTTAAATATTTAAAAAAAAAACAACTTTTTTTAAATCTTAAATTGCCAGATTAGTGGAATATATACACTGTTGGGCATGTAAATTAAATCACCCTATCTATATCTGACGCGCTTAAAAATTTTTGATGGATATATTTTTGATTTTTACGGCCCTGTATACGAGGTTCATATTTGTTGAAGGTACTTAACCGGTAACAAGGTATCCTCCGGTATATTAATTTGCCGCGCTGTAGCAAATTCCGAAATCCCCTCAGGGGCTCTTAAAGTCATTAAATTAATATTCTTGTTATTACGGTCAGCTATATGCAATGTTTAAAATGATTTTTAAAAAATCAAGTTTGGGTAAAAAAAACTAAAATGTGACATTTTAATTTAAAAATACTTCATTTTAAAATTAAAAATTAATGCCATTTTCGGTTAAGCCGAAAGTGGCCGGAAAGTGAAAATCTTCTCTTCTCGTACCCTATCCAGTCTTATTTTTATATATCGAATACTCTAGACGTAATGGCTATACACCCGGTATACAAAAAAGTTTATAAAAATTTATAGTATTTTTACATTTTTATGTAAAAATATTTATAAATAGATATTAGTGGGTAGCAATGTTATTTATTTAAATACTACTTGGTTGCCTCTAGTGTAGATAAGGTAGGAAATAATTAAATAATTTATTCACGACAATTAGGAACAATTTTTACCATAATAAAAGTTATTTCTGATATAAAAAAAATAATTTAGAAGTTTTTAATGTATTTTTTCGACACTATGATGTATGTGGGTTTTTAAAAGTCAATTGACTGTATACAATAGCATTGTTCGCGGGTTCGATTCTGAACCGGTTCTGGGACTATTCGCATGCGCAGTGAAAAAGCAGCGTTCGCGGTCAGTAAAATCCTGAATTTTTGGTAACAGTTCTGTGTTCGCGGGTTACAATGGAATCAGTTCGTTACCGGTTCGTAACCTGATTAGCAGTCCTGGGATTTTTGTTGGAACTAAAAGTTCAGTTTCGGAATTTCATGCGCATTGTCGACATGGTCAGCTGCTTTCTGTTTTTGTAGTAGAGAAATAAACCGTTGTATTACAGTTTATTTGTTTCTGCCACTTTTATGTGGGTTAATATACTTGTTGAATATTTTTTTTATATTTTTATGATTCTGAGCGTATATAAACAAAGTATTTTTAATTGTATTCTGTATGAATGTATGTATGCAATAAAATAAATAAAGATTTAATTAAAAAATATAGACAATATTACAAGATTTTATCATTTCTTGTTGTTTGAATTTTATCTTTAGTTAAATACACATACTTATGTTAAAAACGAGAGGAGGCAGGGAAATCCCTCGTCTTTCGCCGAGAGACCTCGAGTGGTTTTCGACAGTATAACAATTTACCTTTTGTTTGAATTTATTTTTTTTTGTGTAGTATCCAATTTAACCATGAAAAATCCTAACCAAAAGGCTAGGTTAGAATACATCCTCAGCTGTATAGAAAATCGTTCGCGGTAAATAAAAATTCCGAACTAATAAATATCTAACTAGACATGCGCTTTAAAACAATTCTAAACCAGTTCGGTTCTGGTTCAGAATCAGTTTCTTACTAGACCCGCGAACAAAGCTATTAATATACATACATATCTTTACTGTGGATCCTTTTCCTGATTTTTGCTACAGTAACCAAAAAATGGTTTGTAATAAATATTATTTATGTATTCGTCAAATAAAATATAGCAGATATAAAAAACAATTTGTTATCCGAAAATATCTGATTAAAAATTTAGTAATTTAACCTATGCAGCTTAACTTTAATATCCACTAGAAATATATTACCGAAATATGCAATATCCTACCAAATTCCTAATGCTAATACCTAGGAATCGTTAAAAATTTATAAATTTTCGATTATCATATTAATTACCAATTATGTGTTACTAATGATATTTGAATATGTGTGTTTAAATGTCACCAAAAGTAAAAGTTACAAGTGAAACCTTGATAGTTTTCATCTGTAGATTATCAGTAAATCGCTTAACCTCACGACCTTGACATTAATTTCTTACTTTCTCTCTTATCAACTACAAAAGCTTTACTTGTTTTTTGACTAGATTATGAAAAGCAAATATAAAATTGGTTTTTAAACAGTTTTGTATACTTTTAAGAATTTAAATATAAATTATTTACAAATAAATATTTATTTTTGTACACAGTACGAGTCTAATCTTAAACTAAAAATATATTTTTTTTTAACCTTGGACAAACCACGAAGGCTAAAAGCCTAAATACTAACGTACCGTGGGTGTCTTAAGCGAGAAAAGAGGGAGTTTGTTGACACGGGACTTAAATACTTGAAGATTTGGGGGAAGGAAAGACCTCCGCGGGCAGCAAGTTCCACAACCTAGAATCTCTAGGAATAAAAGAACGAACAAAGTGGGAAGTTCGGAGCCTGTCCAGTTGGACCGTATAGGGATGCATACGCGCGGAACCACGAGTTTCTCTGTTGGGAACCGTAAGTGGAGGAACTATACTGGACAATTCTTCAGAGCAGAAGCCATGGAAGTACCTATAAAAAGCGATAAATCCCCCACAGCCCGACGATGGGCAAGAAAGGGAAGCCTTTCTGTAAGTGAAGGATCATTAATGAGACGAATAGCTCTTCTTTGAATAGAATCAAGAATGCTTAGGGTTGTGGATGACGCCATGCCCCAGATATGGGAACAATATTCCAAGAGAGGTCGGATTTGGGACACATATAAAGTGTATAAATTAGAAGGGGAAAAATACTTTTGGCTCGAAAGAGAAATCCAAGCTTTTTGAAGCTGCCGTGGCTATAGATACAATGTGTTATGCCAGTTATTTTTTTATACAGTTTTGTATACTTTTAGTAATTAAAATATAAATTATTTAAAAATTAATATTTATTTTTGTACACAGTACGAGTCTTTAATCTTCAACTAAAAATATATTCAATAAATAATAAAAAAACTAAATAGGTACCTAAATAAAAAGTGTAGGCCCTGCCGCACCTAGGATTTACAAACTATTTTTTCCAAAAAGTAACATATGGAACTTACTTCACCAAATAAGATTCTGGCCTCAACAGAAACACTTTTGTAACAAATCTTTTTTATTTTAAAATTTGCGAAAAAAAAGGTTTTTTTTTATTCCCCCTCAGATAAAATTTAAATTTTTCTTTATTTTTACATTTTTTGTGATTCTCTTTATTGTCAAATTACAAATTTTAGCAAACAAGTCTGGTCAGTTTTTTATTATTTTTTTTATCTTTGGACAATCCACGAAGGCTGAAAGCCTAAATACTAACGTACCTCGGGTGTCTTAAGCAGGGTAAGAGGAAGTTTGTTAACACGGGACTTAAAAACTTGAAGATTTGGGGGAAGGAAAGACCTCCGCTGGCAGTAGGTTCCACAGTCTAGAAACTCTAGGGATAAAAGAACGAACGAAATGGGAAGTTCGGGGCATGTCCAATTAAACTGTATAGGGATGCATACGCGCGGCACCACGAGTTTCTCTGTTAAGAGCTGCAAGAAGGGACTATACTGGATAATTCGTCGGAGCAGAAGCCGTAAAAGTATCTATAGAAGAGCGATAGATCTCCCACAGCTCGACGATGGGCAAGGGAAGGAAGTCTTTGAGTAAGTAAAGGATCATTAATAAGACGAACAGCCCTTCTTTAAATGGCATCAAGAATGCTGAGAGTTGTAGGGGATGCCATTTTCCAGACATGAGAACAATATTCCAGAGAAGGTAGAATTTGGGACACAGACAAAGTGTATAAATTGGAAGGAGAAAAATACTTTTGGCTCGGAAAAGAAATCCAAGCTTTTTGAAGCCGCGGTGGCTATAGATACAATGTGTTTATGCCAGTTAAGGTTATTCTCAAATGTGACGCCCACAAGGTTAAATGTGCCCCCGCTCTGCAAAACCTGGCCACTCATAAGCAGAGGATGAGTGTTTGATGATTTTTTTCGCGATAAGGAACATGATTAAATTGAACGAGATTTTTGGCGCCCCAATCCAAGATCAAATTAAGATCCTGTGAAAGAGATATCTGCATCGCCCTGCGTTTGCTTGTAGTGTACTTGCTGCGTATTGTACATTTTTTTCTATCTGGCCTTTTATTTGGGATATTTATAAAATACCGACTTTTATTTAAAAAAGTTAACATTCTGTATTTCAGAAACGAAAAACCTCGGTCATACGTTTATAAATTTGTACCGTAGTTATGAAATACCCTTTATTTTAATTTAGACGCAAGTCTTTTTAGGCTACCCTGTACATAAAACATACAAATATTTTTGTGGAAATGTTTTTTCTCAACAAGCTGAAATTTTAAGAGAGGCACTTTTTTTAAAAGTTAAAAAGTTTTCCATTTGGTAAGAACTTCCAAAGGGTATGGAGGATCGTCTATTTGTCAAAGCCATTCTTGCTGTTGTTATGGATGCTGTTCTAGGGTCTATACACGATTTCTTAGATATCGGATGTTTAAAAGAATTCCAATTTTTATATCTTGTTTATTATTGCAAATCCTATTTGTTTGGTGAAATTTTGACATTTTAAAGACAGAATTACATGAACGCACTTTCTTAGTCTATTAGTAGTACTCATCTAAAACTTTGATGACACACACAGCTGCATTGGTGGACCTCCTGTTTGAAATTCGTTTTTCATACTTGTACACCTTGTAATAAACCATCTTTACTAAAAAGTGTTGAACAAAAAAAAACCTAAAAACCAAAAAATAAAAATACCTAATAAATTAAACTTCTGCAAGCAGGAGGCCTTAGACATAACATTACCAACATTCTTTGCAAACCAATCTTATGTGTTCATCTGTTTACTTCAACAAATAAAAAGCAATTTAAGTCGTGAGATTTTTTTTTTGGTGCGAAGGTATCGCATCTTTGAATCTGAAACACCCAGTTCCAAGAAACGTCTTTGTCGTAAACATTAACCTATAACGACGTACAAAAAAACTTAAAAAAATATAGCTATACACCTTTAAATTCTTTTCACGATTTTATCTATATGTTTGGCATACCTAAGTGGCTTAACAGTATATTATGTGGCGTATCGGGTGAAGCTTAACTAAAATAAAAAAAAACTCTTTGTAAATATTTGTTTAAATGTGCTTTGGTATTTCGTTTATCAACTTGAATATGCAAATGGATTTACGATTTTATGTTTAAGCGCATATCAATGTATATAGTTTTTTCGCCCAAATAAGCTCAGTCGGCATGATCTACTAATAAAAATAACCCGTTAAAAAAGACGATTGCCTGCAATAAAATGATTAACGGTAGTCGGGAGGGAACGGTCGTATTGTGAAGGTATAATACGACCGTGCTCTCTCGACTACCGTTTATCGTTTTATTGCAGGTAATTAACTTTTTAAAAGAAATATAAATAGAAAGTATTTTTTATTTTTTAAGAGATTTTTAGAGATCATTATTTCTTTTAGTTCATGTGTCACTAGTTTTAAAATTTGACAGTTTGCAAATAGATGTAATAAAAATTATTGAAAATAATAGTAATAATGAATTTGGATGACTTAAAAATTATTAAAGGACTTATACTCTTTTAGTATTGTTTCTACAAAAAGTAAGTACATACAATTTTATAAAATTAAATAATAAATGCATAGTTATGAAGAGGATAATGGTTTCTTAAAAATAGAGGGCTATTTTTTCTTTGCCAAAAAATGGCTTTGCTGCAAAAATTTAAATTAATAAGTTTAGATAAATGTGTAAAATGGTATTTTGGGAAATTTTTATAAGGTCGTGGAAAAATATAGTATGTAACACATATTATAAGAAGATTATATTAAAAATGCATAGAATTGTTGTAAAGATCGTCTTCACTAATTCGTCCAATACGTTAACAGAATGGCGTAACAATCTCGATATATGAATAAATATGTGAAAGCAAGATGGAGAAAGTGATTTGGCTAAACCTGTTTTAAATCTTCAAGTAAATCTCCACGACTTGCAATATGCTTGTATATTTTAATGAAGTATTATCTTTTTAGAATAGGGCTTTAAATATTTGGAAGGCCATAGTACACAAGTAAAATAGAAAACTTGTGACCCTTTCAATCAGAGACAATTATTAGGGTCAAAATATAAAAAAAACAACATGTTGTCTAGTGTAAAAATAGTATTTTCTTGTATAAATTTCTAGTATTAAAATTGCATTTTTATATCCATATCAGCCCTGCTTGACATTCATTTTTTTATTTAACTATCAATAAATTATTTGTAGACAAAATTATAGCGTTCTAAGAAATACTAAGTTTTTCTAACAATTCGGCAACTCAAAAAATCATTAGAAATTTTGGTATTTAACTATAGATCTTTTCATATTTTTTTCTAAAATAATAAAAAAAAACATTAACTTAGTTATTTCGAAAAACAGAAAATTCTGCATGTCTAGATTTCGTAACAAGATATGTACAGCAGATCTTTATTCCTTAGTATTACACAACAGAAGCAAGTCCCGTAAGTTCCTAACTGAACACCAGAGAGTTACTTTAGATATATTCAAAGCTTTGACCAAGTCTAACATAATATGCTCCCCAATTAATTTCTTTTCTATAATTTTTTAACTAAACTTGACTTTTGGTCCTCTAGTTTTCGCTCTGATCAACATATGTCAGTTATTTTAGATGGCTTCTCTTCAAACTTTAACAAAGTTAATGCTGGAGTGCCTCATGGCTCAGTACTAGCACCAACTTTATTATTTTCAATCACGATCTTCGCTCTTTCACAACCAATTTAATTTATAGTTTTCCTAACAATATAAACTTTGCACTTTTAGGTTTTCAAACCAATTTCTAAACCTGACTTGAAAAGCAAACGCAAGGCGATGCAGAAGTTTCTTTCACAGGATCCTAATTTAATAAAAGTGGATTGAGGCGTCAAAAACCGTACAATTAAATGCATCCAAAATACAATAATGTTTCTTCTCTCTTGTCACAAAAAAGGTCATCAAATACTAATCCTTTACTTATGAGCGGTTAGGTTCCGCAGATCAAAGACACATTCAATTTTATGGGCGTCACACAGACTTTAACTGGCATAAACACATTATATCTATAGATTGCATCTACTTGGACTTTGTTCTCCAGAGCGTCCAACAAGTCAACTTCATATTGTACCAAGTTGTCAGTGGTTGATTTTGTATCAGAAAAGCCAAACTGGTTATGAATTATTAAGCCTCGGCAAGACCAACTCAACTGGTCACAAACCAAGCTGTCAAACAATTTAAGAATCGCTGACTGGTTGCATACCCCTCTGTAGTTTCCAACATCTTCCAGGTCACCAGACTTAAAAATCGGTGTTATGTGGCTATGTTTCCATACCTCCGGCAAAAATCTCCGTTTCCAATGACATGTTGAAAATCTGTTGAAGAGGCTTGGATAGGGTATATACACAGTTCTTTAGAAATACATTTGGAATTTTGCGAGGACCCACAGATAGAGTGTTAGGAAGATTATTGATCTTGGTAAAAACCTTAGCAAGCGTCAATTCATTAAGCGATACAGCTTTTTGTCTACCAATATTAAGATTTGGAATTTGGCAAATTGTTTTCTCATACACGCTGGAAAAAAATTAAGAAAATAAATTCACTATCTGGATAATGGCGTCCCCCGCTACCCTTAGTATTCTTGAATCCATTTGATTCGCCTTATTAATCATTTTTTGCTTACAAAGAACTTTCTTTTCTTATCCATCGTTGGGCAGTGGGGGATGTATCACTTTTTTATAGGGTAGCTTTTTCTCCGAGATGTTGTCCAGTAGATTCATTTACTTGTAACTCCCAACAGAAAAAACTTGCGGTGTCGCACGTATGCAGCCCTATACGGTTCAACTGGACAGGCCTGAACTCTGTTCATCCTGTGGTTCCTAAAGTTTCCGGTATGTAAAACCTGCTGCTTACAGTGGTATTTCCTTTCTCTCTAAACTTTAAGTATTTAAGTCCCGGTTTAAAAAATTTCTCTTATTTCGCTTAAGACACCCAAGATCCGTTAGTCTTAAGGCTTTTAGCCTTTCTGGGTTGTCCAAGCTAAAAAAATAAAAACACTTCTCGTGGGTGTTGCATTTTTAATCAAATTTATTCATATAAAATAAAAAAGTTAAAATAGTTTTTAATTTTTTTTTACCGACTTCCGTCAACGTTATCCAAGCACTGAAACATGCAATATTTGCATTTCACAGCACCTTTTAGACAACGCGGTAGTGCCACCACGGACTACTACCTAGGAATGGCAGAATACTACACAGTGGTTTGCCATTGCCAACTGTGAGGTGACGAGCAATTAAAAATCCGATTCCGAGATTCGAACCCGGATCGCTGCGGTGAGAGGCTGGCACATTAGCCCCTGCCACCACTGCTCGCTACACACTTTGTGTATGTAACGCGATTTCTCCGGCGTTTGTGGACCGATTTTTTTTTAAAGGGTGCACTTTTGCGGTGGTTCCATAAAAAACATAGTCAGGATCGCGAGAGAGAAAGGTGCTAGACCTATTTGTTTCTCTTTGCTGCCTCTAAAAAGGTATATGCTAAGATAATAAAGAATAAAGTTGAATAAAAAAGAAGAAATCAGGGGTACATTCAGAGTCAATTACCTTTAAGGTAAATTAACCCTTTTCACCGAACTAAAAGACAAGCGGGTAGCTACACCCCGTGTGTATTAATTTGTTGCAGCGCCGCGTGTATCGATTTATATAGGCTTTTGACAGATATAATGTATTCTACAAGTGGTTAGCTGCAGCTCCGTGTATATCAATTTTTAAGCTTTTGAAAGACAATATAAAAACCGAAGACAGAGTATAGGGGAAGGAAGTCATGGTTAGTTCTGGTTAACTATTTTTTTACTTACTTAATTGAACCTCAATTGCTGTCAAAAGCTTTTATATTGAGAAATATGGGGCTGCAGCTCACCGCTAAAAGAGGTATGAGTAGTGTTTTTTAATGAATACTTAGCTATTTAGTGGTAAAAATAAACTATAAAGAAAAATAAACATTTTTTTTATTAAACCGATAAAAAAATAGTAAAATTTACTAAAAAGTTAATAATAATAAAAAAAGGAGTCGGGTAATACTAAACCTGACTTGGAAAACAAACGCAGAGCGTTCGCAGGATCTTAATTTAATGTTGGATTGGGGCGCTAAAAATCTCGTCCATTTTAATGCATCCAAAACACAATCATGTTCCTAACGCGAAAAGAGTCATCAAATGCTCATCCTCTACTTATGAGCGGCCAAGTTTTACAAAGCAAAGACACATTTAATCTTGTGGGCGTCACATTTGAAAGTAACCTTAACTGGTATTAACACATTGTATCTATAGCCACGGCAGCTTTAAAAAGCTTGGATTTCTCTTTCGAGCCAAAAAGTATTTTTCCCCTTCTAATTTGTACACTTTATATGTGTCCCAAATCCGACCTCCCTTGGAATATCGTTCTCATATCTGGGGCATGGCGTCCCCCACAACCCTAAGCATTCTTGATTCTATTCAAAGAAGAGCTATTCGTCTCATTAATGATCCTTCACTTACAGAAAGGCTTCCCTCTCTTGCACATCGTCGGGCTGTGGGGGATTTATCGCTTTTTTATAGGTACTTCCATGGCTTCTGCTCTGAAGAATTGTCCAGTATAGTTCCTCCACTTACGGTTCCCAACAGAGAAATTCGTGGTTCCGCGGGTATGCATCCCTATACGGTCCAACTGGACAGGCCCCGAACTTCCCACTTTGTTCGTTCTTTTATCCCTAGAGTTTCTAGGTTGTGGAACCTGCTGCCCGCGGAGGTCTTTCTTTCTCCCCCAAATCTTCAAGTATTTAAGTCCCGTGTGAACAAACTCCCTCTTACCTCGCTTAAGACACCCACGGTACGTTAGTATTTAGGCTTTTAGCCTTCGTGGTTTGTCCAAAGATAAAAAAAAATATGTGCTCAAGTACTCATGTTAATAACTAAAAACATGATTTTATACTTTATTGTGATATGCTATTACCAACTACCTTTTTTTTATTTTTTTTATTATTTAACTTTAAGTGAGTTTTACTAGTTTTTTGAAGTCGGTTCATTTTTTTTTAATGTTTATTGTTTAATAAACATTAGATGTCTTACGACCTTTGAAGGAAAACAAAAGATGTATTTGTTAACGTAATTAAAATATTCGTATCCAAAAGATAAATAATTATTGGTAAACGTTCACATGCAATGCAAATCCCATGATGGCTGTTGGCGCGCCTAACGACTAGAATAATGAAGATGTTTCGAAACGTTTCAGCATTTCCTTTTGTTTTCTACTTATTTGGATTTATGTGAGGTGCATTTTGCGTATTTCGCCTTAATGATGCTTATTTCTCTGTCTAGTTCTAGTTAAATAACTTGAAAACGTATTACGTAAAACGTTTGAGATTTGTAGGGACATTGATTGTTAAATATCTTAACTGCTAATTGGGATGACTACATTTTATTAGGTAAGTTTTGGCACAAAGGACTATTATTTATAAAAACAATCTTTTGATATGTCAGTCTGCTTTATTTTATAGCTTCTTGTTTAAAGATTTTTTTAAGTATTAGGTACTTTTATTTACCGACTTTAAAATATAGACGCAATTTAAATAAACCAAATATACAGGGTGATTCAAAATCGATCACGAAACTTAAGGGGGTGATTCTACTTGACAAAATAAGGGTGAAGCTTCATATAGATTTCTTTCAAAATGTCATTCGTTTTCGAGTTACAAGCCGTCAAAGTTTAATTTTTATTTTGGTTTTTTCGCCATATTACATTTATTTTTTAACCAATCCAGTTGATATTTGGCGCACAAATCAAGCTTTGCAGATTCTAAAACTTTAAGACAAAAGTACTTTTTTTAAATACCATCAGAGGGCACTTTACCTAAAACTTAAAATTTATTTGCATCATAACTTTTTTATTTTGACAGATATCGCAAAGCTGGGGGCACCATTTTATAGACAATCAAAAACTTAAAAAATAAGGTACTCTTTATTAAAGTCGATAAACCTCACCGTTTAGGCACGAATAGACATCAAAGTTTTCATCAATTTCAATCCAATTACCTACATATATACAGTAGTCCAGTAGCTTAACCGACAAACTTAACCAAATGATTTTATAACAAAAAATAAGAAAAAAACTTCATATAAATATATGTCCTAAACGTCTTAGTTTTTGACTACGGGGTGTTAAAAATTAAAAAACTAAAGTTTTTTTTGTTAATATTCAACACACCGTAGTTCAAAAACTAAGACGTTTACGAGATATGTTTATATGACGTTTTTTCTTATTTTCTATTGTAGAATCGCCCCGTAAAGTTTATCGGTTGAGTTACTGGACACCCTGTATGTATGTAGGTAATTTGATTGAAATTGATGAAAACTTTGATGTTTATTAGTGCTTAATTGGTGAGGTTTATCGACTTTCATAATGAGTACTTAATAAGTTATGATTTAAATAAATTTTAAGTTTGAGGTAAAGTGCTCTCTGGCGGTATTTAATAAAAGTACTTTTGTCTTCAAATTTTATAATCTGCAAAGCTAGATTTGTATGCCAAATATCTACTGGATTGGTCAAAAAATAAATGCAATATGGCGAAAAACCAAAATAAAAATTGAACTTAGACAGCTTGTAACTCGAAAACCAATGACAATTTAAAAAAAAGTTATATTAAGCTCTACCCTTATTCTGTCAAGTAGAATCACCCCCTTAAGTTTCGCAATCGATTTTTGAATCACCCTGTATTTAAACAATAAATACCTAGCTAAAAATACTTAAATAATATCTTTTATACTGGGTGTTTCATACGGTAAGAAAATTTAAATTCTTATTTTTAAGCCTTTTTTATAAAAAAATCATATAACATGGGTCCTTAAATTTTTTGTTCTTAAGATACAGAGTGTTAAACTTTTCAAAAAAAATTAAAACACTTTTTTAGAGAAATTTGTTAGGCTAGATATAGACATTATTTAATTAGGTTTTTGTTGTTATTGTTATATAATGTCCCATGGATCCTTGCATGGTCCAAAAATATGCAGTTAGGCGGATTTTATTTTATTTTTCTGGAAAACTTAGTTAGTAAAAAGTTGTGGTTTTAGGTGTTTCTGTCCGAAAAAAATATAAAGGTTGCAAAAAGTCAGTGGCATACATTTTCTGTCAATAATATTAGCTGAGATGCGTCCCCTGCCGCCACGGGTCTCACTAATTAAAATTAATTTAGGGTTCAAATAACTTTCTATTTTAACTAATACCATGGCTAAATTTTTAATTAAAATCGAATAAGGCATATTGAAGATCTTATTAAAAACCCGATTTTTTTAAGTTTAAGAAAGCATTTTTGGACCTATGTTTATATGAACTTTTAATTATAAACTTGGCTTAAGATTACGCCCTTAAATTTTCTTATCGCAATTAAGAAACTAAGCTAATATACAGGGTGTTCGTAAAATGCATTACGAAATTTTAAGGGGACCTTTTTGCAATGTAAAATAATGTTAGTTAGTCCTTTGACAAAATGTCGCAATCTCCCTGGTTACCAAGTTACAAGTGTTAAAATTTTAATTTCATTTTTTTTCTTCTTAATGCATTTATTTTTTAAACAATCTATTTCAAATTCGGTACACGAATCCAGCTCTGCAGATTCTAAAATTTTAAATTAAAAGTACTGTTTTTTTATACCGCCAGAGGGTACTTTACCTGAAATATAAAATTTATTTACTTCATAACTTCTTTATTTTGACAGATATTGCAAAGCCAAGGGCACTATTTTAAAGACAATCACAAATTTAAAAAAATAGGGTCTTTATCTATCAAAGTCCATAAACCCCTCAGTTTAGCCACCAATCGACAACAAAGTTTTCATTAATTTCATCCAAATTACCTATGAACGTATTTTAATGTAATTAGCAAATCAAGTCGCCTGTTCCCAAATTATGCAAAATTTGACAACTTGCAATAATTCTATTACAAATATTCATTTTCGTTTGTTATTTAATATTGTTAGATAAAGTTAAAGAAAAAGATTTGTCCAAATGATTTACATACGAACTATAACCGAGATTGTACCTAATACTCTCTATTAAACATTTTTTTTTACCTTTAATGGATTATTTTTAAATTGGTAATTAATTAATACGTTTAAAAACGTTATACAAATTAATAGGTGCACATTCTTAAAGATAATCTTTGTAGTGCCAGTTTGCCTTGAACAATAGTTATTTTAAAAAATCTAGGAAATTGAATAAATAAGCAAATACATTCTTTAAAATGTAACATTATCTAATTAAAAAAATATATTGTTACAGACTTTCAAAAATGTGTTAAGGTTAGAGAATTTTAGAGAGTTAGGATCATTGAATTTAGTTTGTTAATTTATTTAAATAATTTACCCTAATTTTTCCAAGTTCTTATATCACTTTCGAAGGTTTCCGAAAACGCCCGAATTATCCATTGAGAACTTTTATGCCATCTTGTACTATAGAATTTTCGCAATATTTCTTCAAAATTCTAGATTCCTCTTTACTCTTCCACCATACTATAAAAGGGCGACGGGAGACCTCCGAACGAGTAGTATAGATTCGACTTTTGTGCTGTAAACTTTGAAATTGACAACTAAAGATTTTGTCGTTGTAAACATAGTTACGTTGGTGTTTTTAAAAATATTCTCTACGTCACCGCAATTTATACGTAAAGAAATGCCGTTGTACAGTTGGCCGCAAATACAGGGTACCCCATTCTGGTTAAAACGGCGGGGCTCAGTCAAAGAATACCAATCCATAGAACCCCACAAGTGAGATTTCAGCATATCCTAAAAATTTTTAGTACCTACCGCGACCAACAGATGGCGAAAGTAGTACGATGTCGCTTTGCTAATACGATTACCATCAGAAATTGATAGCAGTCGCTGACGAGCAGTCGGTCCGATCAGTTAGAGTAAGGATATACGCAAAATTTAATAAAAATAAAATCCCCGATAATTGATAGTATCCATAAGATTATTAAATTTATGATTTCAGAATAGGATATATCGATGGGTTTTTGACAAAACATCGTAAGCGACATTCGTCAGTTCTACGGGAAACGTTTTTATTTCATTGGCTTTATTTCAGATGAAGATATGTTCTATATTGGTTCGGCGGTTCATTTAATTAATGGTAGTTATTTGGGTACACGCCAAAAAATAAATTAATAGTACCAAAAAACCAAAAAAAAAAAATAATGCAAGTAAATAGAGAACTAAAAATCGACGTTTTGGTAGCAAGTCTGCCACCGTTGTCAAGATAAATTAAATAAAAATAAAAAAATTAAAAATTAACTATTATTTAGGTTTAGAATTTTAAAAGTTTTAGCTTTTTTTTAGGAGATTCTGAAAATTTTGACGTTAAATGTTAAATATATTTGTTTTGTAATTCAAATTAAGACGAAATCTAAAATAAAAACATTCAGATCTCGGTTTTTCTTTATACTTCCATGGCTTCTGCTCTGAAGAATTGTCCAGAATAATTCCTCCACTCACGGTTCCCAACAGAGAAATTCGTGGTGCCGCGCGTATGCATCCCTATATGGTCCAATTGGACAGGCCCCGAACTTCCCATTGCGTTTGTTCTTTTATCCCTAGAGTTTCTAGACTATGGAAGCTACTGCCAGCGGAGGTCTTTCCTTCCCCCCAAATCTTCAAGTTTTTAAGTCCCGTGTTAACAAACTTCCTCTTACCCCTGCTTAAGACACCCACGGTACGTTAGTATTTAGGCTTTCAGCCTTCGTGGATTGTCCAAAGATAAAAAAAATATATATGACGCCAACTTACGTAGACACAGTGATAATTTTCTGATTTACCACTGAAATAATGATTATTAAATTAAAACAATGCAACGTTTTAAAACGTTTCTCATGATATTATGTTACCTTTAATGTCAATTATTATTAGGTGCAAATTCCCGAAGATTCTTTTCTTCGCAGTCGCCAGTTCGCCTTGAACAAAACGCATTTATAATTATAAAATAATTTTACCATGATTCTTAAATGGGTGGGACTCCCGGAACATATTCGATTAAAAAAAATGTTTTTATAAACTTTAAACGAAAGATTATCCTTTTTCAGTATTACTTTTTTATTTTTTTTTGCGATGATACAAATGTATTGAAAATTGGTCTGTTTAATGTGTAGTTAGTTGATTTTTTGTATAGAAAGACCTGCAGAATAATATTACAAATTATTGCAGTACTGCTTAAAATTACAGACATTGATGACGAATTACTACACATTTTGTTATTTTAACAATTTAAAAAACTATTGGAAAAAAATGTTTAAAATTATTTTATAAATAAATAATTTTAAAAGCAAATTTATTATTTTTAAACAATATTGCTTTAAGGCAAGAGGGTGAGGGGCAAAGTTTATAGTTCCATTATTGTTTTTCTGCTTTTACTTTCAAAAGAACCTAAATAATATAATTTTGTGATATATTATAAATAAAAAATTAAGTGTATTTTTTTATTTCTTTAGTTTCTTTAATACTTAAAGAGAATTTATACTTTTTGGCGCTAAATCTAAAAAATATGATGGGTATTATACAATTGTTACTAAAGCTCACTGATTTTTGTAATGGTTTCTGGAGCTGTGTTAGGTTCTTCGCACATGGGTTGGTACAACATCAATGCGAATGCAATTTTTACCGGTATCGGCATATTAGCATGTTCGTTCTCAGCAATCCGCATCCTTAACTAAAGAAATGCACTACAGAACTGTTTTGTGTTATGTTTACAATGTGTGATTGTGTGGTTTTTACACGGAAAAATTGGTGTTATGTAAAGAAATTTCTGTACCAAAGATAGATTTGTTTCCTGTACTTGTTCTGTACTTTATAATTATACTTTAAAAGAATATTTGCGAGAAACTTACACAGAAAGAGCTGTAAATGAAATTGCAAAATAAGTGAACTTGTCAGTTAAAGAGATATTTAATTTTTTGTTTGTTAAATAAATTTCGGTAAACAATATTTCTCAATCATCAACCGCGAACACTGTAGATAAACAAAAGAATTATTTGATTAAAGAAAAAACTTAACTTTTTTTAATAGTAAACGACTCTTTACGACCGATTTGTTGCTTGACATCAATGATTTAAAGAATAATATGGATGAATGCGAGAATCTAAATTACCCTTGCATGGGCTTCCCGCGGGGTGCTAACGGTCATGCGCAATGAGATTTTACAGCCTGCTAGAAAATAATCGATAGCTGATCACAGGTTATCAACAGGACCGGCTTTAACACTTTCTATTGGTTTTATTTATAAAGAAAATAGGCCAAGTAATTTTGTTTGTTGGATAACATAATTATACATTTTATTATAGGTTTATATTGGGTGTTTCTCACAGGTGGTTCCACCCTATAACTTTTTTAACTTTTCAGATAAAAAAATAATATTTGGTATATTGTTATTTCACAAAATTTTGGATGGATTGGTCCATCCAATTGCTTTCTATTACTTCTGGTTTAACCAGAAATGACTGCTACTTAAAAATTTAAAAGGGACTACCGGTATATTTTATCTTATTTCGATAGAATATGACATTCTGAATAAAATGTCACCTCATATGTCATTTTTTGACACTTCTGCTGTCAAAAATTTGATTTTTAAATTTCAACCTAGAGTGCCATGAATTAAACGGTTTATTTTAAATCAAGTAGCCATGAAAAAATTAAATTACCCGTCATATGTTTTTACGTCTTCTTACGCGGAGTCAAAGTGTGCAAAATCCTATTTATGAAACTTCTCTTTTTAAATGGAATGAGCGTGTCTCGTTAGCCTACCTTAAAAGAGCATTTATTAAAAAAATTAATTTATGAGGTTGTCATAAATCGATATTACCATGTAGCACAATGGTCGGATAAGAAAAAATTTATTAAATGCTTTTACAATAAAAACCTTTCCAAAATTCCGCCTATATGGTAGCCAATTATTCAAAATAAAATGATCCTTTAGGATATTAGAACAAGCACCCTCCTTCCATTTGAAAAAAAAGAGTTATGACCATAAATAGGATTGACTTAACCTTAAAACCTGGTTTGACACAACAAAACTAAATGGTTTTGATAAAACGCTTGAGAATAATTTTTATAGAATAAACCTTATAACATCATGATTATTTAGTTATTATATTATTATTTTTTTTGTAAAATAACGATTGCTTTAATTTAGTTTATTTGGTGTAACTTGTATTATAAATAAAGGTGATTCAGGTGAATTTATTAAGTTAACATGACGCTCCCGCTGAAGAAGCAACTTCTATTCAGTTAAACTTAAGGCGTTTAATGCAATCGTTGCGACGCTGTATTTGGCTTGTATATCAATATTAGAATTGTTTCTTTTAACACTACAAACTGTGGCGAGAGCGGCACCTAAACGGCAACTATGAAAAAACGTCAAATTTATAAATAGCCAGTAGATGCTTGAAATATTGTTTATATTTTTAGGGCTAGGGCAAATGTGACCTCAGATTTGTGATCAAAGCTAAAAAAACAACGATTAACAAATATTAAAATCGGCTGTGGACGCGATAAGTAAACATTATATTATCTGAAATAGGGAATTCCAGGCATTTTGACTTTGCAAAACAACACCATACAACGAATCATGATTTGATTCTGTTTTTGCAAACATATTAGGGAAAATCACAAAAACCAACCAAAAACGATTACCAAATTACTAATTCTGGCCGACGGCGCGGCGTCGCGTCGGTCGATTTTACGATCGGTAAATCCCAAATTACGACAAGTGTGGTCCTGTCTCTGTTGAAGTAAATGCTTTCAGTGTTGTTGACACTATATTTATTAAAATACTTTAAATTTTGTCATTGGTACCAACTCCTTTTTTTTAACTATAAAAATCCAAAGTATTTGGATAACTGCGCATGTGCAAGTGCACCCTGTAAACCTCCGAGATGGGACTGGTTTCTAATAGCTATCCGTTTTATTCTTGAAATCATTGCTTCACATGCACAAAACATCTTGATAATCTCCTATAGTGCCTAATGCTTTCACCTTAAACAAATATTTATTGGAAGTTGTAGACAACATTTAATTACCATACGTTTTGTGTATAAATTGATCTGCATAAGCTTTCAAGGAACTACTGGTTTTACTATGCTTTTATTGCGATTTAACAACCTGCCAGCTTAGTCTATACTGCGTTAGTTTAACCTACTTTATTAACTGCTGTAGCCATTTTCTGTTGTGCGGCGCCCACAATTTCATTTTTTCTTTTTCGCCATAATTATTCTGATAAATATCTTTGTTTGAGCACGAAGGTGTGATAATTGTTATTATTAAACTTATTTGTGACTCATAAAAGACATATTAAAAAAGACTTTAATAGTCATTTATAGTTCGCAAAACTATTTTAAGGCAATACAAATTCTGCATATCGGTCTAAAACCTATTTCCAAACACAATTTTTAAATACCGTTTTTAGATATCATGTCAACTAACCTTGCTTTTAAATATTTTAATTTTATTTTTATAAATTTTCTAGTCCATCAGCCAAATCTCATTATTAATATTTAGGTTATTAGATAAGCAGAAGTGATTGCCAAAAAAAGTTACAAGAACATTTTTTTCCATGTGTCCAACTCTTTGGCCATCACTGTATAAGAATAATTTAGCTGTGAAATGGCTTTAAATACTTACACAGATGGCACTCATCATCCTTGTCTAACAAGTGTCTAAATCTCGTTCGCTTCTTCCAAAAAAGCGATAAATCCCAACAGCTCGACGAGGGGCAAGAGAGGGAAGCCTTTCTGTAAGTGAAGAATCATTAATGAGACGAATAGCTCTTCTTTAAATGGAATCAAGAATGCTTAGGGTTGTGGGGGACGCCTTGCCCCAGATATGAGAACAATATTCCAAGAAAGAAGGTCGGATTTGAGGCTCATATAAAGTGTATAAATTAGAAGAGAAAAAATACTTTTTGGCTCGAAAGAGAAATCCAAGCTTTTTGAAGCTGCCGTGGCTATAGATGCAATGTGTTTATGCCAGTTAAGGTTATTTTCAAATGTGACGCCCACAAGGTTAAACGTGTCCCCTCTCTGCAAAACCTGACTCATAAGCAAAGGGTGAGTGTTTGATGATTTTTTTCGCGACAAGGAACATCATTGTGTTTTGGATGCATTAAATTGAACGAGATTTTTGGTGCCCCAATCCAATATCAAATTGAGATCCTGTGAAAGAGATATCTGCATCGCCCTGCGTTTGCCTTCCAAGTCGGGTTGAGAGATTGGCTTGGGAACCTGAAAAGTGCAGTGAAGGGTACTATCGTCAGCATAACTATAAATGGGATTGGTTGTGGAAGAAAGAAGGTCGTTGATGTGAAGAAGAAACAGTGTTGGTGCTAGTACTGAACCCTGAGGCACTGCAGCATTAATTTCGTGAAAGCTTGAAGAGTGGCCATCAACAATGACTGATATACGTCGATTAGAAAGATAACTGGAGAGCCAAGAGCAGAGTTTAGTTGGAAGACTATAAGAGGAAAGTTTATTAAGAAGTGCGTCATGCCAGACTTGGTCGAAAGCTTTAGATATATCAAGAGCAACGATCTGGGACTCACCCAGAAACTCAAGAGACTTGTTCCAGTTGTGTGAAACGAAGGAAAGAAGATCTGCTGTAGATCTCTTGTGACGAAATCCGTATTGCCTGTCATGTAAAATTTTATATTTTTCTAAATACCTAAGAATTTGCGAGTTAATGGATTTCTTCGTTACTTTACAAAGCATTGAGAGGAGTGAAATTGGTCTATAGTTGGATGGAAAAGATTTAGATCCTTTCTTGGGAATAGACTGGACACGTGCAGCTCTTCAGCTGTCTTTAAAAATACCCGTGTCATAAGAAAATACAGGTTCTTTACTCTTAAGCAAAAATATCTTTTTGACCACACCTCGTAGACGACAGACAATTTTATATCTGATAGTCGTATTTTAGGTTTTGTTGGACAATGCAGATTTTTTTATAAAGAGTAATTTTTTTCGTAAAATTATTAATAAAAAGGTTTCCCTTATGACTATAACTTACAAAAAAAAAAGGTTTTTAAGTTCTATAAAATGACACGATTTATAATTTCAAATTCAGAATACATATAAAAATCTTTTTAATATATATAACAAAACCTTATGAGGAAAATAAACATCTAATAGCTATTGTTGAGTAGCAATTGAGGACACAGAAAGCCGTGTGTATTAGATAACATTGTTGATAAAAGTGTTGAGTAGCGAGTTAAGGACGCGGTTTGCCTCTCAACACTGTTACCAAAAATGTCATATAACATGTTTTTTTAAAAAGCAACAAGTTATTTGTTTTTTGAACATGTACCAGCAACAAATTTTCGTAACATGTTACTATGTGTGGCCATGGCTTTATATTTGCGGAGTGTATGCTATAAAAAAATTAATAGGATAAACAGGTTAAAAAAAAGTTCAGTAACTGTAGAAACTTTAGCTTGAAAAACTCAGTTTGATAAAAGAATATAGTGTTAATGACTCTTGGTCCAGCACCTAAGGTAACGGTTTTAAGTTAACTGTGTGATCTCTATTTAAAGCGTTTTGAGCAGTGGTTACGATGCTTTATAGCAATTACGTTGGCAACTTGGACCAAGCGACAATAACTTAGGAAAGGAGAATATATATTTATACGAATTAACTTTGGTTTTTCTTGTCTATACTGTACAAAAAAAAATGCTAATAAAACTTCATCTTGAGTAACGTGGAAAGGTCTTACTTGGTTTCGATGGTGTTATGACTGGTCTTACTCGACTCCTAGACGGGTAACCTTATGACAGCGGCAAGTAGGTACGGACAGCAAAAGAAAGTTGAGCTCGTACGGCAGCAAATGAAGTCGCAAGGGTAGTGTAGCGTGTGGTTGAAAAGGTATGGGTGTCTGTTAACCTCACGGCTAAAGGTCCAACAATAAAACCCTGTAAAATATATCCGTCTAAACTTATGGTTTCGAAACCCAGAAAAAAATGACTATCCTTGAGTCACAAAAATTAACTATGGAAGATTTTACAGTTCAAGAGAAAAAAAATGACAAAAAAAAAGGACTTTAGTTTAATACCCAAAGATTCTACAAAATATATAAAAAAAACCTTTAATTGAAGAAGGAATTTACTGGAATTACAAAAAACGAATCTTACCTCCTCAGAAGAAGGGTTTTCTGCAATTATTTCTCAAAATTAGGTTGTGGCAATTACGTGCTTGAAGTAACCAGATGAGTACAGTTGTTCGGTACTTTTGAGTTACGTCGGTGTAATAGAATGTTCCTAAAAATTTGGTAGGATTACAAAGAAACCATAAAACTCCAGACTTTGTACAATCCTTTTGTCTTTTCAATTAATATGATCCTTCTATACGAAGCTACTGCTTCCTCAAATACCCATAGGAATCAGAACAAAAATTTTTAACTGAAATGACTACAATTACACCTTATCTTTCGCTCTCAGCACGTGCTTTTTAACTGACCGACTGTTTTTCGCGTTCGCTAGAAATTTCTTAGAGTGAAGAAAAAAACCAAAATCGCACAAAAACTACATTCCACAAACCTCCATCCCTTGAGTTCAACGCAGATTTTTCAAAACTTAGACATAAACCCATCCCTCTTCCCCTTATTGTAGTTTGTCTCTCTCACTTAGTACAATTTTAGGAAATAAAATAAATAAAATGCAAAAATCAAGATTTAACTATATGCAACCCATAAACCTTCATGTATCCGATGTTGTATACACACTTAGGGGCTCGGTCCCGTCATGAAAGTAGAATGAAATAAGAAATGTCAATCAATTCAATAGTAAACAAATTATTTAAAAATCTAATTAAAATGAATCCTGAGAATAAGTTAAAATTTAGTAATTTGACTATTTAATGTATTTGTGAAGAATGTATACTACGATGAGACTGTAAAAATATGAATCAGGAGAAAACATTTTGAGGTTATACCGGCTTTTGTAAACAATGTTATTTTCAAAATATGCCTGTTTTTCAGAAATTTATTGCTAAAACTGGAAGGAAAATAATAATTTATGACTTTAAATGATATCTAGATCTCAGTAAGTAACTGTCTTTTCCTTTTTTTTTTAAAATATATCTTACTTTAACATAATTCATTCTACTGTGCACGAGGCAGTTCCGAATAGATATTAAGTGCAATTTTTAACCGTTACATTTCCCCTTGCTTCAAGATGATTAACCTCTTAAGGTTAATCAAGTTCCACAAACACGAATTCAGAACCTAGACTTTTAAGAAGAAATTATTTAAAGATTTTCTAAAAGTTCATATGCAAGAAAAATAGAGATTAAAGAAAATTAAAAAAAATAAGAAAATAGACATGCCAGTAGATCAAGTACCTATAAATTAAAATATTAAAATTATTGCCAAACCAACCAACGACCGGCAAAAAGGATGCTTATAAAATGTTTACTGAGGAGAGCTAAATCAGAGTAAAAACTACCAAAAGAAATCCACGCAACCTAATGTCAGCAACAAAGTCAAACCCTGGAAGCAACTCCTATCAACAAATCCCTGCAATCAAATGCTAATAAAAAAAAAAAAATATATATCCTAAGACCATTCTTCTTATACACGGTGTTTAATTGGTCGGACAGATTGAATTTTTATTTACTCGCCTCTTACGATCAGGAAAAAGAACAAAACCTCTGGACACATTCTTTTTATTCCCCAGGCCCAGATGGGGACCATAATGTTAGTCGAGAACAATAGGGGCGGATTTCAAATCCTTAGCATGCCAAGAACCAGTTTGAATCTTCCCATCTAAATCTTTTAGTTCGTATACCCAAGGCGATAAACGCCGAAAAATAATGAACGGACCCACAAATTTTGGAGCTAGTTTTCCAGAAAAATATTTAGATGCATCCGAAAGTACATAGTTCCTACGCCAAACTCGATCACCTACGGCATATTCCTGGTTTCTCTTTCGAAGGTTATATTTATGGACGCCCTTATCCCCAGCTTCTCAAGTCGCTCTTTAACGTCTTTAAATAGTTCTTTAAAAGCCATATTTTTACTGACAGCAGGTAACTGCGTGCCATCTTCTGTTTCAAGAAGAGCACTGTTGTGGTAGTCCTTTCCAGAGAGACACATGTTACGTCCAAAATTTGCAAAGTACGGCGACACTCGAGTTGTTTCTTGACAACTGGTGCGTATAGCACACGCTATTTGTTGCAGCTTGCTATCCCATTTTCTGTGATTGTCATGTGCATAAATAGATAGCATAGTTTTCAATGTCCTGTTTTGTCGTTCCGTAGGGTTTGCTCTAGGGTGGTAATTGGCATTAAATTTAACGTTGCACTGATAGGAGCTAATAAATTTCGTGAACTCTCTGCTTCGGTACTGTGGTCCATTGTCACAAATTAGAACGCGTGGGACGCCAAATAGCAAAAATACACTCTCTTCAATCCTGTTGATAATCACGTTCGTAGTTGCACGACGCAGTGGAAAAATAAGTGAAAACTTGGTCAAGTAGTCCGTGACAACTAATACAAATGTATTACCCTTCAATGATCTTGGAAGAGGACCTACCAGATCTGTGGATACTACCTCCCATGGACGACTCGGTTTTGGATGAGAAATCATTTGATCTCTAACACCCTGTGGATCGACTTTATGCGCTGCAACAAACTTTACAATTCCTAACAAAACAGGCAACATCATTGCGCATCTTCGGCCAAAAGTATTTTTCTGCGATCCTCGAAAAGTCTTATACACCCCTGTATGTCCTGAAGTAGGTAGATCGTGAGCCTTTCTAATAATTTCTTTCCGATGTTCTTTCGGTACTACTTCTTTCCAAAATCACCTTCCATGGCTAAGTCCGGATAAGCTAACTTAACATATTTATACAGCTTCCCACCGTTAAACCGCCAACTGTTGTAAGTCAATGGTAAACTGAGCACTCTTTGGATCATCCTATTATACCATTTGTCCTTGATTGTTTCTGAAGGTTGAATGTCTTCTTTAACAGCATCGATAATAGGGACTGAATCTTGACAGCATATCAGGAAGCGCCATATCTTTACCTCGACGATGTATCACTGAGAAATCGTATTGTTGTAGCTTTACAGACCAACGCGCAAGGCGTCCTGATGGATCTCGTAAGGACTGTAACCATTTAAGACTATAATGGTCCGTAATAACTGTAAAGGTAACTCCTTCGATGTAAGGTCTAAGTTTTTCTATTGCCCAAACTACGGCTAGACATTCCCTTTCTGTTGTTGTAAATACTCTTTCCTGTTTAGTGAGCGAACGACTTAAGTAGCAAATAACTTTTCCTCCTCCTTCGTGTGGTTGTGTTAGCACGGCTCCTGGCACCATATCCAGAAGCATCAGTTTGGATAATAAATTCCTTGGAATAGTCCGGACAACTTAAAATTGGTGCAGCCACTAGTAGTTCCTTTATCTTTGTGAATGCTTCCTCACATTCTCTGAGTCCAGATAAACTTAAGGACATTTCCTTGTTAAAGACGTAATTGGTGCAATAATAGAAGAAAATTCCGGGACAAAAGCGACGATACCAACTAAAACCTCCAACAACACGACGAACTCTCTCTGTCACATTTTTTGGCCTTGGCAGTTCCAACATAGCCTTAACCTTTGTTCTGTGGATCCAGACTCTTAAGCCTCTTCTATCCACTACATAGCCAAGGTATTTTACCAGGCCTTCACAAAATTGACATTTTTCCCAACCAGACTCGTGATGTGGGCATGTAACAACCTCTTTGAAAAACTTTCCATTATTTCCATGCTTTTTCCAATAGTTTGTTGACAATAACAATATCATCAAGATACACAAAAACATGGTCCTAAACTGCCCAGCGGATCCCCTGAGCCATCAGTCCCTCAAAAGCAGGTTATGCAATTAAAAACAGGCATGCTGCTTTAGCTGATATGACCCTGCAATAAATGCAGTGGATCTTGAATCCTTTCTTTCTTATGGTGTGCTGCCAGTAGGCGCTTTTAATGTCAATGCTTGAAAGGTATTTGGCATCTTTCAATTTATCCAGCGTATCTGAGACCAAGGGGAGGGGATAACTGTCGCGTTCAGTAACACCATTTACTTTTCTATAATCCACACAAAATCTATACTTGTTGGTGTTTTTCTTCCTTGCTAGGACCACTGGAGAAGCCCAAGGACTGTCACTTGGTTCTATCACATTCAACTGCAACATTTCATCCACTTCGTCATCAATAATCTTCTGCAGAACTGAGACACACGGTAAGGACGTTGGCGTATTGGTGGGGAATTAGTCACAATTTTATGTTCTACTAAAGGAGTACATCCCAAATTTTCTCCCATCAACTCTTTGTATTTTTCTACAAGTCTGTCTAAGGTATCCTTTTCAGAAGATGTTAGGGTAGCTAATTGTTCAGACTGAATGCAGCACACCTCTGCGTCACCCGTGAAATGCCACTTATTTCTTCCTCAAATCGGGAACAATACCCATAGTAATCCAAAAATTTAAACCCAAAATTAATGAATGATTCACCCTGGCACAATCAACGCTTCTACTATCTTCAGTCTGTCTCTTTAACTTCATGGCAAATCACGACCTAACGTCTGTCTTTGGCCATTAGCAACGGTACAGGTAGACTTCTTGGTGGTATCCCTGCTTAATCCAAGTTCCATTATTTGAATGAATGTCTTTGACGACCAACAATCGTCC